>SNQJ01S0031501.1:44241-89286 GCA_010110895.2 Picea sitchensis | reverse complement strand
CAGGTGGAATATTCTCCCCTAAAATATAGGAGACTTGATAATGACTAATTATGACTAATAAACAAGGAAAAACCTTAGGAAAGTAAATCCTATGTGTGTGTGAAGTAACTCTGACACTTTTTTCTGGTCTGCATAGCTCTTCTGCCTATCCTGTGCCTCTTTTAAGTTTTGTTGTACCTTTCTTACCATATTCTCCATTTATTGGATCATCTCTGGTCCAACCATAAGTCTGTCAACCGGGTTGTCCTAGCTAATTGGCGTCATACACATTATGTCATACAGTACCTTGAAGGGGCACAATTTGGTCGACATTTGGTACCCATTGTTATATGCAAATTATACCAAGTGTAGGTAGTGTTCCCACTTTCTTGGTTTTGTTCTTATGTAAACACAGAGGATATCCTCTACAATTTGGTTCGTTCTTTCAGTCTGCCCATCCGTTTGTCGATGATAACTAGGGATTATTTTAGGGGCTCAATTTCGCTCATGGGCTAATTTTCCATGGTTTTTCCAAAAACGAGATTCGCTATTTTAAAAATGATTTGCCCAAATTCTATATGATAAAATTATTTTACCTTAAAAATTGCCAAAATTTTATAAAAACTATATAAAATCCTTAGAAATTTGAATATTTTTACAAAAATATTACCAATCATTTATAGTTGGCATATGAAGGATTAGTAATATTCGCCAAGGTTTCTACATTTTAAAATAAATTTCCATCCTTAAAATCATCCCTAATGATAACTTGTACTGAAATTCCAATTAGTATTTAGCCCTGCAAAAAATTGTTTCCAAAAGGCAGATGTGAAATTTGCGTCTCTATCTGAAATCACCATTTTATGAATACCATGCAGTCTAAAAATTTCTTTCATAAATATTTCAACGATGTTTATAGATTTAAAAGTAGACTTTACATGAATGAAGTGTGCAGAATTACTGAGTTTATCGGTTACAACCATAATAGAATCATTTTGTTTCCGAGTTTTTGGAAAACCTGTAATAAAGTCCAGTGATATGGTCTCCCATTTTCATTATGGTATTGGCAATGGCTATAATAAATTGGATGGATGCTAGTGTTTAACCTTTACCTGCTGACAATCTTGGCACCTATCCAAGTATTCTACTATTTCACCCTTCATATTAGGACAATAAAATAATTTCCTAAGTGTTGTTATCATTTTTTGGTATCCTGGATGACCAAAATACGGTTTCTTATGCATTTCATCCAAAACTGTTATCTTTAACTCTGCCAAATCTTGTATGTAAAGTCTATTCTTGAATCGTAATAGGCCATTTTTATCAATACTCAGATCTAGTTTGTCGAAATTTGCTGTAGTGTTTTGTAATTCTGCCACTATCTTAGTATAATTTTCATCGTTAATACCTGTCGTCCTTATTCTCTATTCCAAATCACTTTCTACCCTGCTGACATTTATCTCAAATAACCTGTGGACTCTTCTTCTTAAAGCATCTACTACCTCATTTTCCTTACCCTTGATATGTCTTACCTCAAATTTGAATTAGCTCAAGAAGGCTAGCCACCTTTCCTTACTTGCATTAAGATCTAGCTGACTAAGCAAATATTTCACATCGCTATTATCTGTCAGTAATAAAACAATTCTTCCCATTATGTAGTGTCACCACATTTTTAAGGCATGTATTACCGCTGCTAATTCTAAGTCATGAGTGACATAGTTTCATCATGCTCCTTTAATTTATGGGATTCATAAAAAATAACATGTCCTTCTTGAGTTAGGACACCACCTAGTCCTTCTTTACTCGCATCAACACAGACGGTAAAGTATTTATCTAGGTATACTACCTTCAAGATGGGTGTGGTTGTCAATAATTCCTTCAAATTGTTAAAACTATCTTGACACTTCTATGACCAGTTAAGCTTGGTCCCTTTCTTCTGTAATGATGTGATAGGGTAAGATATTTTAGAAAACCCTTCTATAAATCTGTGATAATATCTGGTGATTCCCATGAATGAATGTATATCCGCTACATCCTTAGGTACTGGCCATTCCATGATGGATTTTATTTTCTTAGGATCAACTGCAATGCCTTCTGCAGAAATTACATGTCCTAGGTACTGCATTTTCTTTTGATAAAAATCACACTTATCGAATTTGGCGTATAGTTTGTGTTTCCTCAATGTTTGCAGAACTATTATTAAGTTTTCTTCATGTTCTTATTGTGTTTTAGAATAGACCATAATATCATCGATAAATACCAATACAAACTTGTCTAAGTACTGATTGAAAATATTGTTCATTAGACACATAAACATGGCTGGTCCGTTAGTGAGTCTGAAAGGTATGACTATGAATTCGTAATGTCGACACCTTGTTCAAAAAGTTGTTTTTCTTATGTCCTCATCTTTTGTCCTAACTGGATGATAACTAAATCGTAAATCCAACTTTGAAAATATATTGGCCCCACCTACTTGATCGAACAAATCATTTATCTTAGGTAAGGGGTACTTGTTCTTAATAGTCATTTTTTCAATTGTCTATAATCAGTACATAGTCTTAGAGTACCATATTTCTTTTTCACAAAGAGGACTAGTTCTCCCCATGGTGAAACACTAGATCTGATATACTCTTTGTCCAATAATTCCTACATTTTGATGCAGGAGAATCTCTCCACATCAGCCAGCTAGCCATCCACGCCAGCGAATTCAAATTGCACGCTAAAAGAGAGGCGCAGTCCTCATTCAAAATTTGAAATTTAATGTAATTAAATGTCTAGGCTGGTGAACCATGGAAGCCATGCATTTGTGCAGGCTATAGATAATATTGTCTTTAATGCTAGGTCGACTGAGATCTAGGTCCAAATGCTAGACTAGACAACCATTTATTGTATTTGAATAGAGTAGGTAGACCTGGAGGGAAGCGCTCGATGAGCCCCTCAGGCAAAAGATATTTTCTGATCTCATTTTGAGAGATTGTAATGGTTATAAGAGAGGTAGTTGTGTGAGGATCTGCATGTAGAGAAGAGAGGAGAAGAGCCAGAGAGAGAGCTCAGGAACACCATTGTAAATTCAGGCATTTTCCATTGTTAATATAACAGAGCAGTTTTTCCTTCATTTCTGTATGTTATGTGAATGTCTGTGTGTGTTCTTTATATGTGCTATAAATGTATGTTAGGCATTTGCAGGAGTGTGTTTGATTCCAGGGGTGAAGGTCTTTGAGGCTTCACACCAGGAGGGTGTGACAGAACGCTGCGAGTTCTGAGAGCCGTGCACAGAGGTTGCACTTCTGAACTCTGCGGAGTCAGACAAAGGCGTCCTGAGGCATAGGAACTAGAGTCAACAACTCAGAGGAAGAAGACCTCAAGGTTTCTGAATACCTTGGAGGCAAGGCTGTGCATGGGAGACACAGTTGCAGACAGAATTCTGCTATGAATTATGTGAAGCTCTGTCAGGTGGGCATTGAGAAAGTGCATAGGTGCACAGGAGAAGAAGATAGAACTATTGAACGTTCTGCGAAAGGGAAGCTCTGCCAGGGGGCATCGAGTCAGTGTGCAGGTAGGCACAGAAGAGAAGATAACTCTCTTGAGTTCTACCATTTAAAGGAAGAGTCCACTGAAGGATCTTCACTGGGTTGCTGAACACCGAGAGAGACTCGGCAAGAGGTTGCTTGAGCAGACAAAGAGCCAGGAAGGAATTTTATTCTCCATCTGTGGGAGGAGAAAGGAAAAATCCCTTAGGGGTCTGAGTGGTTGCAGAAGCTCAAAAGAGGAAGCACTAGCGTGTGTGTGAGAAGACTCTGCAGGAGCGTAGACGTCAGAATCCTTTAAGGATTCGAGAGGAACAATCTCAGAAGGAATAGCATCGTGGAGAACGCACGGTGAGGCTCAAGGTTGTAGATCTCACAGAGGAAACAGACAAAGGTTGAGGCCTTTGAAGAATTAGAATTTCCTTCTAGGTCTGGGAAGAAAGCGCGCAGGAAGCTCAGGTGAGAGCACAACAACCATCAGATTGGCAGGTAAAGAGATCTGGACCGTCAAAGGGTTTACGTCTAGGAGGAGCTCTGGAGGAGCGTAGGGAAGGAGAACATATCTGGGTCATTAGATCTGGAGTAGGAAAGCCGTCAGCCGTCAGATCTGCAGAAGTGTGAAGGAGTTAAATACTCATGAGGAGGAAAAGAAATCCCGACAAGAGGTGGAGCCATCGGGGTATCGACACTCGGGAAATCGGGATTCTCGAGGTCGTGAGAGTCGGAACATCAAAAATCCTGAAACAGCGAAAGAAAATCATAGCCGTCCGTCAGTTGGGACACGTGGGCGAGATCAGGAGCCCATCGGTATATTATAGGTTGGGAAGGCAAGACTTCCGGATCATTAGGAGGCACGAAAGTGCGAGATTGGATCAGAGCCATGCATTGGCAAAGGACACGTGGCGGAGATCGATTGATCGTCTGCATATCGGCCATCAGAAAATCGGATTTCCTGAGGTCGAAGGAAATGGGACATCGAAAGTCTTGAAATCCCAGAGAAGATCGGGACCATCCATCAGAGAGGATGCGTGGAAAAAATCAGAGCCATCGAGAAAGACCCGACAAGGGAGCCATTCATCGGAGTTTGGTTCATCGGGAGTCGGGATATCAGATATCCCGGGAGCAAAGGGTTTGTGCATTTCAGAATCGTGAAACGTGATTTCCCGATAAGGCATAGGAGCATGTGGGCCATACAGGAGTCGGCGAGGAGGACAGGTGGCACATTTTCGCGACGGGTGAAAGGATCATTGACAGGTAAACGACCGTGAGCCATCGGAGGATCGAGGATCGGAGAATCGCGATTCCAAAGGGCGCATGCATTTGGACATCGCAAACCCCGAAACCCTGACAAGAGGTATGGCTGAGGTCATATGGTAGTGGTCACGTGGACCAGGGCCTAGCCAGGAGGGCTAGCGTACAAAGGGAGCATCGGGTTTTTGAAGTTTGAAATCCCGACAGGAAAGTAAGGCTGCGGTCTTATGAATCCTGATCGTATGGACCAAGAACCTAGCAGGAGGGATAGCGCATGAAAAGAGCTCATCGGAGATTGGGAGTTGGAGAGAGCAGGAACTCGTGAGCATGAGGATAGCGAAACCCCGATGACCTGAAATTAAGATCAGGGGAAGAAACCAAGGTAGAGTGTAGAAATCCATGAAGGATTAGGAAGGACCTGTGGATCGGGTGTTAGTAGAAAGGATTCCAACAGGGAATCTAAAGAGTCGCTTCGACTCAGAAGGGGATTTTGATCGATCCTGAGAGCGGGAGAGCGTGAAGGGGGTATGGCGTCGTCTCTTGCTGCGTCACATTTGTATTTTTAATTCTGTCAATTCTGGTAAACTCATTCGATAAGGTGATTTAGAGATAGGGGTTGAACTAGGTAGCAGGTATATGGAGAAGTTTATTTCCCTTATAGGGGGTAACTCAGTCTGATACAATGATTGAAATGTTTTGGTTACTTCGTCTAGCTATTAGAACCAACAAAAAAACAAATGATCTTATTGAATATTTCCAAATAAACATGAATGGTATCAACACTAAAGAATATTTTTATATCATACCAATTGAATTTTATTATTGCTTGATTGGTATGAATTGGATAGAAAATCATCATGTAGTATTGTATTTTTATAACAGGGATTCCACATGTCTGGATGAGGAAGGGAATTCAAGGACAATGGAAGGTATTCCAAGGCCTATATCTATCCAATATATTTCAGCATTTCAACTGAAAAAACATTTTAGAAAAGGGTGCCAAATATATGAAACCCATATGGAAGATCCACTGAAGGATAAGGAGACACGTCTTGAAGATTATCTAGTATTGAAAGAATATGAATATGTATTTGAGGATTTTTGAGGGTTTCTACCAAAGAGGGATATATATTTATCTATTGATTAAATGCATGGATTTTCCACAATGTCCAAAAATCCCTACAGAATGAGAACACCATAGCTAAAACAATTACAAATGTAGATAGAAGAGATGTTGAAGAAGGGGTAGACATGCCCAAGTGTTTCTCCTTGGGGTTCCCCAGTTATTTTTTCCAATAAAATATATGGAATCTTGAGGTTATGCATTGACTTCAAACAACTGAAGAAGGTTATGGTCAAGCATAAATATCATTTTCCAAGGATTAATGATATTTTTTATCTCCTAAAGGAGCAATGTTATTATCCAATATTGACTTGATATCATGTTACCATCAAGTGAGAATCATAGAACAATATACTAGAAAAACAACCTTTAGAACAAGGTATCGACACTATGAATTTGTAATGGTGCCTTTTAAGTTGATAAATACACCTGCTACATTTATGTGTTTGATGAATGTAGTGTTTAGATATTTTATGGACAAGGTTTTCATTGTATTTTTAGATGAAAATCTCATCTATTCCGAGATAGATGAAGAGCATGAGAAACATTTTAGGATGGTGCTACAATTATTGACAGATCAACAATTGTATTCCAAGTTGAGTAAATTCATTTTTTGTCAAAATCATATCCATTATTTTTGTCACATTGTTTCAGAAGATGGCATAGTAGTGCATCCAAAATATATTGAAGCAATAAAAATTTGGCTAGTTCCAACAAACATTTGAGAGGTTAGATCATTTGTGGGCATAACTAGCTATTACAAGATATTCATTGCATGATTGTCTAATATTTCACACCCAATAATATCATTGCAAAAGAAAGGAGCAAATTTGAATGTAGTGCCAAGTGTGAAGAAAATATCCAACACTTAAAGGAATTATTAACAAGTGCACCCATTTTAAAAGTTACATATCCAAATAAGGAATTTGATGTGTGCACAGATGCATGCAAGGGAGGGATAGGTGGATTCCTTACACAAAATGGACATGTATTTGTTATGAGTCCAGAAAATTGAAGGAGCATGAAATAAAGTATTCCACACATGACTTAGAGTTGGTAGACATAGTAAATGATTTAAGGATGTGGAGGCATTACCTTATGGAAATAAAATTTGAATTGAGGATATACCATAGTGGTATAAAATATTTGTTTGAACAACCAACAAAAAATGAAAGAAAAAACTAGATGGATGAAATTTCTTAGTGAATATGAATTTGACATCAAGCATATAAAGGGAAAATATCACAAGGTGTTTGATACACTCAGCCAAAGGGTGTGTGCAATGCATGATGTAGTTATTAGTATGTATAGGATATATTTAAAATAAAAAAATCTAGAGGTTGTAATGTCAAACCAATATTATGTGAAAGTTAAAGAAATCCCACAACAAAATAATGTACAATAGAAATATAAGGGTTACAAGGTAGAAGAGGATTGAATCCTCTTATTTAGGAATAAATTTTATATTCCAAATCCTTAGGAATCAAGAATTTTAGTTTTAAACGAGATGCACATTATAACATATGTTGGACACCTAGGACACCAAAAAACTATTACAACTATAAGAGGCCAATATTTTGGCCTAGTATGAAGAGAGATGTCATTGATTATTTGGCTAGATGCATGGAATGTAAGAAGGTAAAGGACAGGCAAAGACATCTACAATGATTGTTGCAACCATTTCCCATTCCTATATGAAAATGGAAGTTGTTACTATTAATTCCATTACCAAGTTTCCTAAGATAGCAAGACAACATGATTCCATCATGGTAGTGATTGAAAAGATTATAAAAGTTGCACATTTAATTCCTGCAAAAATAACTCATAAGGTAACTAATATTGCATAAATTTATATGAAATAAATTTCTAGGCTACATGGTGTGCCTAAGAAAATAGTATCGGACCGAGATCCCAAGTTCAATTTCAATTTTTGGAAGGGGTTGTTTAAAGGATTTGGGACCAATTTGAATTTGAGTACAACGTATCACCCAGAGTCAAATGAGGAGATAGAGAGAATGAATGGGATAATTGAAGATATGTTGAAAATGTGTGTAATGGACCAACCTTTTGGGTGGGAGGACTATATACATTTGGTTAATTTTTCTTACAATAATGAGTATCATGAATCGTTAAAGATGAGCTTATTTGAACCATTGTATGGAATAAAATGAAACACACAAGTAAATTGGGATAATTGCTTGTATTTTCTAGATAAAAACTATGTAAGTAGTTTTCAAATGTCCAACTTTTCAAGTGGACACTCAACCCATCATTAGAGACAAATGAAGTTGACATGTCAGAAAAGAGTGATCAAGATTGGTTTTAAATGGGAGAAATAAAATGTGACCATTGAGGAGGAAGAATAACAAATAAGTGATAACCATTGCGGAGGAGGAATAATAAATTAATGAAAGAGTTTTTGATACTACAAATAATAATAACAAGTCGTGGTTATGGTAAAGTAATAAAATTATAGTACTAAGATATTAAAATTTCATGAGAGGGAATAAAATAATAATGTGAATGACATAATAATAGAATATCAAAACTATAATTTTTGAATTTAGAGACACATGGAGTAAAAGATAAATGAAAAGAAAGGGGGGTGTAAGAAAACTCCAATAAAAACAAAAAGCATGAAATGAAATTGAAGGATTAGAGACATGGTGAAGAAAAACAAGAAGGTTCAGAGGTAAGGAGAAGAGAGACATATCCCTTAGGATTAGAAAGGAAAAGGTGAGTTGAATAAATTCCAAGGAATAAAAAAAACAAAAAAGATTTAATGATTGAGTTCTCTAATTTGATTGGAAGAAGATAAAACAAAAACAATCAAAGCTACATTGAATGACCAATGGTCGACGATAGAACACGTACCAAAGGAAATCAAGAAATATAGTTTGAGATGGAAATGTCATACCTTTTGACATAAAAGATTGAGTTTTGACATGGTAAATTGGATCTGCATGCACATAATGGCTTTGTCCTTGGAAACAATGTGATTTAGGTCAGGAGGCAAAAATTTCTTAGGGAAATGGAATAACATATGGTAAATATTAGGAAGGATTTGAAAGTTTTACAAAACAAGTAGAAGAGTTATTCGAATAAAAGAAGAACATATAGAAAATTTAATGTGGGAGAGCATGTGTTTTTGAAAGTTAAGTACAACAAAAGCTCATTGAAATTGGGAAGTTTCCCAAAGTTGGTAGTGAGATATTGTCGGAAATTTGAATTTCTAGAAAAGATAGACCCAACTGCATATATTCTAGCATTACCTTCATCCATGAGATTTCATAATTTGTTCCATGTATCTTTATTAAAAATTTATGTACCTAATCCTAATCATTTGATTGATTGGAATGTGATCGAGGTGGAACATGAAGGGGGCTTTCGAGTGGATGCAATGTGAATCTTAGACTAGAAATTAAAATTGCCCAAGAAAACTTTTATCATCTTGGTAAAGGTTCAATGGACCTACTACAATCTTGAATACGCTATGTGGGAATACAGGGAAGACATGTGAAGCATACCCACAAATATTTGCAAATTTTGAAAAAAATATGAATGTACATTTGTACATAACAAAATGAAGACTCCATTTTGGCACCTAGATTTCCTAGAGCCACAACTATGATATTTATTGTCCGAAAGATACTGGATCCCATTCCTTGGGATGTGCGGGTTGAGAGGAAAAGAGGATTTTTGGTTGAAATTGTTGCATGAGTTATTAAGTTGCGTACTTATTAAAGTATTTTGATGCAATATTTTATATATGTGTCAATTTGTAAATTGTATGTTGTTGTGCACTAAGGACAATGCAGTTTTTAGCTAGAGGGGAATGTAACATCCTCATTTTCAAACCCAAAACTACCAATGTGTATTTTAAATGTGATGTATGGTCATGGGCCAAGTGATATAATGTGTAAACGATGTAAATTTAATATAATAAACAAAATGTAGCACTAGATGTAAATGGAAAATGATGGATATTTGTGGGATAAGCTTCCAGAAGAGAGGGAAGAGGTATGAGGGGGAGAGTTTACCCAAGTCTATTAAATCCAATCTCATTTCTTTCCAAATTATCATTACTATGAACCTTCCATTTTCTAATTGAGTGTTTCCAAAACCAATAATTGAATTCATGTAATAGGGTGGTTTTGAGAAGTTACATCCCATAGTTATTGAAAGCATTGCGGATGGGTACAATTATATTGGGGAAGAGTGTAATTCAAGAAAGAAAGATAAAGAGAGGAAATCCATATGGGAAGAGGGGGAATAATTACACAACCACATTTTCTCATGTAGAGTAGTTTTTACATGGATATTTTTGGACAACAAGGAAGTGGAGAGTGTTGAATCTTGAAAGAAGCCATAGTACAAATTTATGGTAGTTGTTTTGAAGCTTTGATTTAATGGGAAGACAAGTTGTGGGCCTATTATTTATATTATGTTAAAGAATTATTCAAGAGAATCAAGTGTTTTGTTGTTGTGAGAATTATTGTTGTAGTTGTATATTCCTGGAGTCCCAACAAAGAGATTTATTTTACAACATGTGTTGGATCCATAGAGGGGAGTTGGAAGGAATGAGTGATTGTGAGAAATGAAGGGGTATCCCATCCTTGGGTTTTATATGTTGTGGGAACGAGAGTTAGTGGAATGGAATTAGTTGTGGTAATTGACTATTGAGAGGGGGACTTTATCCAACCTTAGGGATCACCACCTCTTTTGGATTTATAGCCCCAGCTTAGGGGTGACTTGTTGAAAACTCAAACAACATGTCTAAGGTTGGAAGGAACATTTTTCCACTCCAGGGGGTTTCATATTTCATAAGATAAGTGTTCTTATTTGTTTTGTTTATTTATGTTAAATGTTGATATAGTTGTTGTGTATTTTACTTTGAGTTATATTCTTCAATGTTTGTTGTGAGTAGATTGATTCATTCGAATCCCTATTTATGTGGTTGAATGTTGTTGTTTCTATATAAAATATTGCATTTATGGTTTTATTTAGTATGAACAACTACATGAGATATAATGTCATGCTATGTCTTATTTCCGCATCTAAAATTGGTATCAAAAATATTTATTTCGATAGTTTTGAGAAGCTTCTTGGGGCTTGGTCGGTGCCTTATAGGAGAGATTTGATTTTAAAATTATAGGTTATAATTTATTTTTCAATTATGTTCTAAGTTTTACTAGATATTGCTTTTACCAAAACTTCATTGATGTATAAAATAATGATGTTGTCTAAAATATTTTGGAATTTTTTATCGAAATCCATCCATACAAATCTAAGAAAGATCATAATATTTTGTTGTTTAAACCCAGGGGAACTTAAATTGTACATACTTAACCATTCAAGTATTTATATGGGTGAGTGCACAAATTTGGCGGCTGAAAAAGTGGAAAGTGGGTCAAGAGGAACGCACACTCGTAGGAACACATGCACATTTATAGGAACACACATGTGTTTCTGATGTGATAGGTTCAGAAAACCCTGAACCTACACTCAAAAATACATGTAGGCACATTCCCAACAATGCATGCATGTTCTCAATAATGTTTGTGTTTGTAACATCTCACCCTTGTGCGCACTGAGAAAACTTATTCTTTGAGGACACTTCCATGCAAGTGATTTGGGTTATTATACTATTGGTCATTTTGATTATGATTATGAGATATTGTGGATTTGATGATATTTTATATTGTTGTATTTACATAGACATGTGATATTGACTTGGTTCTCCTGAGTGTACCGAACTATGGACATTGAGGATGCAGAGGCATCAATGAAACCCCTTGGACTCTAGATCGAGTCAGGGAGTGGACTGTTAGGGTTTGAATGTTGTTGATGTGACATATGTACATATGATTAGATGTCATGATGATTGATTATTATTGCTGACATGATTCGTTGATAGATGGAAGATGACGATAGATTGTCGACCAGACTCACATTTGGAGTAGAGGGGTCATGCATGACAACCAAATAAATTGAGGGAGAGGTGTGGAAGCAACCCTACCACAACCTACTAGCACTCCCATCGTGTCTTGAATTGTAGGTTACAATTATCTAGTTCAAGAAGACCCATGATGTCCCGAGGGAAGACTTTGGCAGTCACTCAAGATGATTCTAAAGAGCGCACAATAAGGCAGGGGCCTTATTCCTTAGAGGTCGTTAGTATCCCATAATATAACCTAGTAGAGTATTGACTCCAGGGGTTTGATGTCTACCAAATTTAGTCAAGAGGCAAGTGACACCCTTGGAGCACATAGTCCGTCTTGAAGGGCACATCTCACAAATAAATTAACAAGAGGCGAGTACCACCTCGGAGCACGTAGTGCGTCTTTAATGGCATGTCACGCAAAGAAAATGGAGAGAGGTGAGTGGCACCCTTGAAGCATGTGGTGCATCCTGAAGGGCACGCCATGATTTTAACTAGTAAATAAATAAACCTAGTGCCTAAAAAACTATGCCTACTTAGGACCTGGTCAGCCTTAAAATGATTGATTTGATAAATAAAGTTTAATAACAAATGTTTTCCCTTAAGAACTGTCACCAAGCCTAGTGAATTGAAAACCTAGGTCTGAGTAGAACCTTAGAACACACANGATTAGGCATATAACCAGATTAAAGTGGATATTTAAATTCCCTAAGGTTCTTTTTATAAAATTTTAATTCACTAAGGTCCTTTTTATAAAAGAAATTCACAAAGGTCCTTTCTATAAAATTTTAATTCACTAAGACTCTTTTTATAAAATTCCAATTCACCAAAGGTTCTTTTATAACTAATAAGAGAAATTCAAACTTTAATTATTAAAGTAAAAATTTTAATGGAGGATTGAATTCATAAAAATAGTAAATGGTTGTTTGTCTAAACTTGCTAAATTGATTTTTAGTTAAAAAGGAAAAAGGGGGAAAACTTAAAAGAAAAAGGAAACATAATGAAAAAGGGAAACTTAATGAAAAAGGGGAGACTTGAAGAAATAGATGAATGTCTAAATTGGTAAGGAATCTAGCCTTTCGGACTTTCTACTTATGAAATCAACTAGGAATTAAGTAAGGAGTAAGTCATTTAAGAATTGTAAGGGAATATTGGGACATTGAGGAGCATTTTAGGAACTCTTTTAGGTGGGTGAGGGAAATAGGAATATTTAATTAATTAATAAAATTGATTTTCTCATGCAACTGGGGATCGGGTGACATGTGTATGGGAGAGGTTTTTCCTAATTAAATTAATGAAAAAAGAATCTAATGAGGGTTTTGGTAAACTAATTCTAACACCTTGTTTCCCCCACTCTATAAATATAACTATATGGGTCGAGGAACTATGGAAAACTTAAAAGTGTGAATGTTTGATTTGATGGAACTTGTGTAGAAGGTCAATGAATGTAAATTATGATTATTTTAATAGAAAATGGTTATGTGTTGCATGACTACTGAAAAAAGGGATGTGATAAGAGAGAGACTACAAAATGTTGTGAAAGGTGGTGGAGGGGACCAGGAATGGTTTCATTAACCTCCACCGAACCAGTAACATGCTCGAATTAATTTTCTCAGATTAGAATAACCCTCTGACCATGAATGAATTCCCGTCGGGATGGTAGATGGGAATTCCCCCTCAACATTTAAGGAGGGATGGGGAAGACTACCCATCCGTAAGGTTTTCGTACCTGAACACAGATTGGGAGATTTGAGCCACACACAATATTGTTGAGGGAGGAAAGAAAGGAAGCGTGGTGGATAGAGGGAGATCTATGGAGAAAATGTAGAGACAAGAGAGGAAACTCTCAGGTCCAAGGAAGGATTGAAGGAAGAAAAATGAGTTCTGATCACATAAATTAGAGATTCAACCAGGAGAATGAAAGTAGCCTTTGTCCTTATCTATTTTTCTGTATTGGGAGAAGAAGAGTAACCTTCGTCCCTAACTTTCGTTGAGATGGAAGCAAGAGATTGAATATCACAGCATCATGGCTTAAGCTCGGGGATGGACAGTGATAAATCCATTGGAAGTTACTGAGCCTATGGTTGGGTAGAAATGAGCACCCCTTTCAGCAGTCGCATCACACTCTAGGGTTCTCATAAGTCTTGTATTGCCTTATGTTTTTGAATTGTAAATAATGGATGCATGCGAGTATTTTCATGTTTATAAAGGTTTATTTCTCTATATTAAATGATTAAGTTATGAATATGCGTTCGTTTCCTTGAGAACCTATAATTTTGCTTGGATTTCCATATGCCCCAGTTTAATCACTTGAAGGCACTTTCCCCATGAATTTACATCATCGTTCCAGAGTCAGAGGAAGCCTTTGGGCACATTTATCGATTTGGTAACCTCACAAGTTACCTTGCCTTGATTCAAAGCTCAAAAATCTACGAGTTGGGAAGGTGTTCCCTTTAGACTAGTAGTCTAGGAGACTCTGAACTTGCACGTATTTCCTTAACCAAAAACCCAACTAAGAGTGGGAATCATAGCCCCAAAGTTTTTTGAATATCCACGTGACTTGGGTCTAGGAAATTTGGATCTCGAGGCTCTGAGATTTAAAGTTATATGAAGGTCAAGTTAAACCCTGCAATTGATATGCATCATCGATCTATGAACAAAGATCAAGGGTGGGGAATCACTATAGAGCACGGAGGTGAAAATAGTGGACGCGCTAGTTTGCAGCCTGCAATTTAACCTTTCCATTGAACTCCCTGGTAAAGAACCTTCATTTTGGGACCCCGAAATTCATGTGAACCGTCGATCGTCATTGAACTTTGATATTATTTTGAAGCGATACCTGAAACTCAAGGAATGTGTGGGATGGTGAAAACCTTCAAAGAGATTGAGCTCAGAAGAAATATCTCTTTCAGGAGTGCAGACAAAATCCAGGAGACGGGCCCGTAGGAGTAGAAAGGGTAAAATCCTTTGAGTATATAGAAAACCTTCTAAGACGGAGTAAGTAATAATCCTAAGAGGAGGAGCAATAGTGGTCATTGTATCACATTGCAGAGGCTTGACAATCGTATGATCTAAACAAGGTGCATGAACATTAGTACCTTGCACATGCAAGAGAAGAGAACTTACCAAATTTCTGAAGTCCCAAAGTAGTTTGGTACCATCCATAGTCAAGAGGGACATGTGGCGATGCATCGTGAACTCTAGAGAAATCTATTCGAGGGTTTTTGGTTAAAAGTTGAAATTCCCGAACCCTGAATACCTGAAGTGAATCTGGACCGCCCAATCCAAAGGGACACATGGCGATAGATCATGGACTTTGGAGGAATCTGTTCGAGAGGAGGCAAGTTTGAGACTTGATATTTCTGAATCCTAGAGATCTGGAAGTCCGAAGTAAATCTCACCTATCCGAACAGCGGGAGTGAATCTGAATCATCGAATTGCCTGAAGTAAATCTCAGGCGTCGAATCACCTGAAGTGGATCTGGCCCGTCAGAGTTCAGTAGAGACTTGGCGTAGATCTGTGAGCTCCAGGTAAATTCCTCAAGTAATTCCTAGTTGTTGGGTCCATAGGGACACATGGAGATAGATCATAAAATTCATAGAAATCACTTTGGGAGTTTCAGGTTGAGAGTTTAAACTCCCAAAGCCCGAAACACCAAAGAGCCAAAGCGTCGAACCACTGAAGGGTCGAAATAGATCTGGACCATTAGATCTAGAGGATAGGTGGTGTGAATATATGGATTCTGGAAAACACCCGAAGTAAACGTCGATCATCGGATCATCCGAGGTAGATCCAAACCATCATATATGGAGAACACATGGCCCAAATCCATGAACTCTGGGTAAATTCCCGAGCTGATTCATATCCATCAGATTCGGAGGACACATGGCACAAATCTGTGAGCTTCAGGTGAAGACCTGAAGTAATCCTCAATAGTTAGAACATGAGGACACGCGCTAGAGGAATGTAGCCTTTGGATAAAATTCATTGGGGAAAAGGTTTGATATTTGAGATCTCAGAACTCTAAAACCGAAGGATATTTCCACCGTTGATCGAAAAGAGGGTTGGAGGACCATTAATTTGGGTTAAATGGTTAAACACCCAAATTCAAAGAAATACCATGGATCGAGCAGGACAAGTGTCTAGAGATCATCAACTCTGGATGTTTGAAGTATGTAAGAAGAAGGGTTTGAGATTTCAAAACTCCGAAGTTCGTAATTGCGAAGAGATCACAATCATTGATCTAGGAGGCGCAGATTTGGTCTGTCAATTTGAGAGGTGCAGATATGAACCATCGATTCAGATAGTATTGTCAAGATCAAGATATTGATGATCATGTAGCATTGCAGGGATAGTAGTTGTGCAAAGTTTAAAATCTCGAGGGTGGGCCACAATTCAAACCGTGGTTTCGCAAGGAGGACATGTGGAGACTTGAGGAGGATTGTGGGGACAAAAGTATTTTGACCCCAAACCGCTTGTGGCCACATCCACAATTGCATGGTCATGGCCAAGTTCACATCCGAGGAGAGGCCAAGAGAAAAGGGGCTAACACCAACTTTGAGACTTCGATGAAGCGCGAAGGAGAAGGTCACGGGTATCATAAGACCTGCAATAGAGGCCGAAAGGGATTGTTTCTTATTTATAGGTGAGAGTATCATGGTCTCAAATTCTAGTTTGATTTAGACTCGGAGAACCTTGACTGGAGGCTCGGTATGAGTCCTGGACTCTTCAAATTAGAGCATGTAGAGAGAAAGAGGATTTGTTCCTGTAAGGAGGACGCATTTTTTATTTATTTTTATCCCCATCGTGGGTGTGTTACAAATTGGTATCAGAGCATGGTTACAACACTCGGCCTGCTTGGACTCATGGTTGAGACACTTAAAAACTCCATTTGGAGTACTTTTAAAAGAATGACACTCTACCTTACCTCTTTCTTAAAAATTCTGATTAAAAATGTGACTAAAGAAAAGAATGAAACATTCTACTTTGTGTATGCATTTAAGAAATTGAACCATGTATTGTTCGTGAACTAATAAATTGTTAGATAACAATAAGTGTTTTTTTCAACACTCGAGCAAGCAGTAAATCATGAGAAAGATCCAAGACTAAAGTATGGTGACATGTCATGAAGTGGGGGATGGCTCCCACAATAGAGACAAAGAATCTGATGAAAGGAGGGCGGTGGAAACCCCTCCAGATCTGGCTGAAACTGTAAGGAGCCTCAGGGTTGAATTACAGAGTTGCAAGGATGACAATGAGAGATTTCTAAAGGAGAAAGAAAAACAGATAGAAATTAACACGATCTTATTTTAGAGCGCATCCGACATATAGATGCAACTACAACATGAACCTGCAACTAGTCATGTGGATTGACGACATAAGAAGAGAATTCAAAGTCCACCTGAGATCCAAAAACATGACTCCATATGTGACCACACTGGGAAAAATACCTCGAAGAAGGCCCATCCTGGAGGTCGGGGACACTCATCGGTGGAGTCCTCTTGAAAGGAATCTAGTAACTCCGAAGGATCTTCTAGTGGCAGATCCAACTCACATTCCTGAAGGAAGAAAAGAAGCGGAAGCATTCCAAAAATCATGATCCTAAAGAATTCAATAAATCCAACCCACCTTCTTTCAATGGAGAGATTTAGAAGGGAGAAGAGGTTGAAGCCAAGCTCCTTGGTTTAAAGTAATACTTCAGAGTCCATGACTACTCTGAGAAATTGAAGGCTCGAATAGCCATTTTCAACCTGAATGGGAAAGCTTCCATTTGGTGGGAAGACCTTACGAATGTGAAACGAGTCCATGAGAAGGACTTTTCATGGAAACAGATCGAGAAATACTTCAGGAAGAAGTATCTGTCAAAGAAATACATGGATGGGAATACTAAGGAGTTCTATGAACTCAGGATGGGGCAGCTCACCATAGATGAATTTGTCAATAAATTCCTTGAACTACTGAGGTATGTACCCTACATAAAATATGAAAAAGTAAAAATGAAACGGTTCATTAGTGGGTTACCTTAGACCTACTAGGATAGGATTGAGTTCAGCAAACCAAAGACCTTAGAAGAAAATATCTAAAAGGAAAGGTATCGTTATGAATAGTTTGGGAGTAAGAAAATACCTCATGAGGATTGGAAGATTAGGAGTAGTTCGGGATTCCAGAAGAAAGGGTTTAAATCCTCAAGATTCAAGAAATATGGAAAATATTCTAGAAGGAGCCTTCCTACTAAAGGTGTATATCAGAAAAATGTCCCCTCTCAAAGTGGAAATAAACCTTTTAATATAGCCTCAGGAAAGACTAATAACCTAAAAAAGGAACCCTTAAAATGTTGGGTTGTGGAGAAGATCATCGATTGAGGGACTACCCACACAGACAACAGAACAGTAAGAGTGTTTACAATATCCAAGAATCTACCACCATCAATGATGTGGCTAGGAGCATGCCGTGAATCTATGCATCCTTGGACAATAATCAAGTTGATGACCAAGCTTAACTAGTGGAGTTGGAAGGTATGATCGCCAACCATCTAGTTTCTATTTTAATTGACCCAGGTTCTAATTTGAGTTATGTGGCCCCTCATACTGTTGATAAGTGTAAACTGCAACCAATTATACATCCTAAGCTATGGTTGGTGAAATTATCAACTGGGACCAAAATAAAAGTGGCAGAGGTCATATCATCCTGTCAATTCATCATGGGTGGACTTCCCACCCAAGAGACCCTTAACGTACTTCCCCTGGGATCTTATGGCTTGTTGATTGGTATGGATTGGTTGGCTTCTTACAAAACTAAATTGGACTATTATCATAAAAATTTAGAATGTGTAAATGAATAAGGAAAAAAGATGAACCTCCAAGGGATTCAAAAGCATGTCTTAGTGAGGAAAATATCAACCCTTCAAATGAAAACATGTTGCATAAAGGGGTGCTCCTTATATGCCATACAGGTATTGGAATATGTTGAGGTTGACAAACCAAACCTAGAGGACCACCCCATATTAAGATAATACAAGGACATATTCCCAGAAGAAGTACTAGGTCTACCTCCGAGAAGGGATATTGACTTCTCGATAGAACTTACACCGGGAGAGGTACCAACATCTAGAACACTATACAAAATGAGCATGCTAGAGCTGGTTGAGCTCAAGATGCAACTAAAGGAGATGATGGACAAAGGCTACATCTGACCCAGTGTATCTCTGTGAGGAGCACCCATTCTATTTGTGGAAAAGAAAGATGGCACATTTTGAATGTGCACAGATTACAGACAACTTAATAAGGAAACCATAAATAACAAGTACCCCTTACCAATAATCGATGACATGTTTGACCAACTGGGAGGTGCATCCATATTATCGAATATTGACCTAAGGTATGGCTACCATCAAGTTTGGATTAAGGATGAAGACATCCACAAAAAAAANAAATTTGTATTGGTTTTCATTGATGATATCCTAATATACTCTAAGAACAGGGAGGATCATGAAGAACATATTATACTCATACTTCATGTACTAAGAGAGCATCAACTCTATGCTAAGTTTAGCAAGTGCAGCTTCTTTAAGAAGAAAGTCCATTACCTAGGCCATGTAATTTCTAAGAAAGGAGTGGCAGTAGACCTCGACAAGATCAAATCTATTATGGAGTGGCCTACCCTAAAGGATGTATTCGATATTACATCCTTCATGGATTTAGTGGGATATTATAGAAGGTTCATAAAAGGGTTTTCCAAGATTGGTTGTCCAATCACTACCCTTCAGAAAAAGGGGATTAAATAGATTTGGACATCAAAATGTGAAGAAATATTTGAGGAATTGAAACACCTCATGACCCATGCACCCGTAATAAAGATTTCAGAACCAGATAATGATTTCCTTGTCTGTATAGATGCCTGGAAGGAAGGACTCGAAGGAATCCTTATGCAAGAGGGATGTGTAATTTTCTACACGTCTAGGAAATTAAATGAGCATGAGATCAATTATGTGACCCATGACCTAGAATCGTCTTCCATAGTACATGCTTTAAAAATGTGGAGGCACTACCTCAGGGGTAGATGATTTTTTCTTATGACAAATCATTGTGGATTGACACACCTGTTTGATCAACCAAAACTCTATGCCAGGAAATCTAGGTGGATGGCTCTCCTAAGTGAATTCGATTTCGAAATAAAACACATTAAAGGAAAGGGAAATAGGGTGGTTGATTCCCTTAGAAGGAGTATAAAAATGATTCATCTAGCGGCAGTAAGCGCTTGTGAAACGAACGTCAGGGAAAGGGTCAGAAATGCACAAGAGACACATGCATTCTTCAAGACCGTGACATCATACCTAATACAAAACCCTGCAGGGATGAAGTATGAAGGCTACCAGATGCTCAAGGAAGGGTTGTTGACTTACAGAAACATATTGTCTATTCCAAACTGTGACGAATTGAAGAGGTTCATAATGGATGAAATACATAAGGGACCATATACTCATCACCATATACTCGTCACCCAAGACATCAGAAGATGATCAGAACCACTAGGAAACAACTCTATTGGCCTAGGTTGAAGAAATACATAGCTAACTATCTAGATAAGTTCCTAGAGTGTCAACAAATTAAGGAAAAACACTAAAATCAAATAGGATTGTTACAACCCCTACCAATCCCAGAATGGAAATGGGAAACCATATCCATGGATTTATTTCATCACTGGACTACCAAAGTCGACCAAACAAAATGATGTCGTCATGGTTGTCGTGGAAAAACTAAGTAAGTCTGCCCATTTCATCCCTATCAAGTCAACCTGCAAGGAAATAGATATTGACAACATCTTCATGAAGGAGATATTCAGACTGCATGGCATGCCCAAGGAAATTATATCTGACAGAGGCACCAAGTTTACTTCAAAATTTTCGAAATCCCTAATGGCCAGTTTGGAGACAAAATTATTATTCAACACAACTTATCACCCCCAAACTGATGGACAGATAGAAAGAGTGAACCAAATAGTAGAAGACATGCTAAGGATGCATGTAATGCATCAGCCTAAGAAGTGGGAAGACTACCTACCATTGGTAGAGTTTTTCTACAACAACGGTTATCAAGAATCCTTGAATATGATCCCTTTTGAAGTCCTCTATGGTAGACAAGGCAAGATTCCAATTAACTGGAACAATCCAGTGGACATAATTACAAACGAACCTGACATTCTGGAAAAAATGGAACAACAAGTGGTTTAGATAAGAAAAAATCTGAAGATTTCTCAGGATAGACAGAAAAGTTACACCGACAGAAAGAGGACTCCCAGAGAGTTCAATATTGGAGACCATGTCTATCTCAGAGTTAGACCCAAGAAGAGTTCCCTGAGAATGGGAGCCTCTACCAAGTTGGCACCTTGGTATTGTGGACGCTTTGAAGTCTTATATAGAGTGGGACCTATAGCATATAGGCTAGCACTTCCTCCCACTATAAAGGCACATATTGTTTTTCATGTTTCATTATTGAAGAAATATGTACATTATGATAATCATATAATTGACTGGGTTGGGATCTAGGTGGATATGGAGGGAGAATTCCTACCAGAACCCCAATGCATATTATATAGGAAGGAAACCTAACTCAGGAACCAAACCATTGCACAGGTCAATTTGCAATGGAAACACTTTGGCCCAGATGAGGCTACGTGGGAAATGGAGGATGTCATGAGACATGCATATCTGATTTTGTTAACTTTNTATAACTATATGGGTCGAGGAACTATGGGACACTTAAAAGTGTGAATGTTTGTTTTGATGTACCTTGTGTAGAAGGTCGATGAATGTAAATTATGATTATCTTAATAGAAAATGGTTATGTTTTGCATGACTGTATAAAGAGGGGTTGTGCCAAGAGAGAGACCATGAAATTATTTGAAAGGTGGTGGAGGGGACCAAGGATGGTTGCATTCACCTCCACCAAACCAATACCATGCTGGAATTAATTTGCACAGATAAGAACAACCCTATGAATAGGAATGAATTCTCATCAGGGTAATAGGTGGGAAGGCCCCCTCAAAAATTAATGAGGGATGGGGTAGACTTCCCATCATTAAGGATTCCAAACATGACCATGGACTGGGAGATTCGATCCATAGACAATCTTGCTGAGGGAGGAAAGAAACGAAGCGTGGTGGAAAAAGGGAGACCTTCAGAGAAAATGCAGAGACGAGAGAGGAAACTCTTGGAAGGACTGAAGGAGGAACAATGAGTTCTAATCACAAAAATTAGAGATTGAACTAGAAGAAGGAGAGTAACCTTCGTCCTTATCTATTTTTTTGTATTGGGAGAAGGAGAGTTACCTCCATCCCTAACTTTCATTGATATGGAAGTAAGATATTGAATCTCAAAGAATCATGGCTTAAGCTCGGGGGTGGCCAATGATAAATCCATTGGGAGTGACTGAGCATATGGTTGGGTGGAAACGAACACCCCTTTTAGCAGTCACATCACACTCTATGGTTCTAATAAGTGTTTTCTTGCCTTATGTTTTTTAATTGTAAATAATGGATGCATTTGAGTATTTACATGTCTATAAAGGTTTCTTTCTCTATATTAAATGATCAAATTATGAATATGATTTTATTTCCTTCAGAACCTATAATTTTGCTTGCATTTCCATATGCCCCAGTTTAATCACTCGAAGGCACTTTCCCCAGGAATTTACATCATTTTTCTAGAGTTGGAGAAAGCCTCTGGGAATATTTATTGATTTGGTAACCTCACAAGTTACCTTGCCTTGATTTTGAGCTCAAATCTCTGCGAGTCGAGAAGGTGTTCCCTTCATACAAGTAGTCTAGGAGACTCTGAACATGCGCTTATTTCTTTAACCAAAAACCCGATAAGAGCATGGATATTATCCCTAGAGTTTTATGAAGATCCACGTGACCTGGGTATAGGAACTTTGGATCACGAGGCTCTGAGGTGTCAAGTTGTACGAATGTCAAGTTAAACCCCACAATTGATATGCATCATCTATCTATGAACAAAGATCGAGGGTGTGGAATAACTATGGAGCGCGAAGCTAAAAATAGCAGACGCGCTAGTTCACGGCCCTCAATTCACCCTTGTCGTTGATCTCAATGGGTTGGAGGATCAACGATCCTAGTTAGAATAGAATCAATCGAGTACTTTCCATATTGCGAAGGTCGAACTCCCTGGTAAATAAACCACATGTGGGGACCCCGCAATTCCTGTCAACTTTCGATCATTATTGACCTTCGATCTAAGTTTGAAGCGATCCCTGAAACAAAAAGAGTGTGTGGGACAATGAAAATATTCAAAGAGATCGAGCTCGGAAGGAATAACACTTTCAGGAGCGCAGACGAAATCCAGGAGAATGGCCCATAGGAGGAGCAAGGGTCAAATCCTTTGATCAGTTAGAAAACCTTCTAAGTCAGAGTAAGTCAAAATCCTAGGAGGAGGAGCAATAGTAGTCGTTGGCTCACATTGTAGAGGCTCAATAACTATATGATCTAAACAAGTTGCACAAACCTTAGTACCTTGCACACAAAGGAGAATAGGTCTTACCAAATTTCTGAGGTCTCAAAGTAGTTTGGGACTGTCCGTCATCAAGAGGGACACATGGAAATGGATCTTGAACTTCGGAGAAATCTGTTTGAGGGTTTTCGATTAAAATTTGAAATTGTCAAACCCCGAAGAACCAAAGTGAATCTGTACCACCCGATTGAGAGGGAAACATGGCGACAGATCGTGGACTCCAGAGGAATATTTTCAAGAGGAGGAAAGTTTGAGACTTGAGATTTTTGAAGCCAATAGCGTCGAAAGTCCAAAGTAAATCTCACTCGTCCGAATAGTTAGAGTGAATCTGAATCATGAGATTGCCCGAAGGAAATATCAAGCGTTGGATCACCCGAAGTGGATCTGGGCTATTGGAGTTCAGTAGAGATGTGTCATAGATCTATGAGCTTTGGGTATAGTCCCGAAGTAATTCCTAGCCTTCAGGTCCAAAGAGACACATGGCGGTAGATCGTAGACTTCGAAGAAATCACCTCGAGAGTTTTAGGTTGAGAGTTGAAACTCCCAAATCCTGAAACACCGAAGAGCCAAAGTGTCGAAGGGCCAAAATAGATCTAGACAGTCAGATATAGAGGCCAGGTGGCATGAATCTATGTATACTGGAAAACACCCAAAGTAAACATCGACCGTCAGATCGTCCAAAGTAGATCTGAAGCATCATATATGAAGAACACGCGATGCAAATACATGAACTCCGGGTAAATTTGTGAAGTGATTCATAGTCGTTGGATTTGGCGAACACATGGAACAAATATGTGAGCTCCGAATGAAGACCTGAAGTAATCCTCAACCATCAAAATAGGAGGAGATGCATCAGAGGATTGCAACTGATGCATGAGCATCGTAAGCAACCAGCCAAGAAAGCATGAAGGCAAAAGATAGTTGGATGAGCGCAACACACATTTTACACATTTTGAAATGCTTTTGAAAATTAAAGAGTGGATATTAATGTAATAGCTAGAAGCGTACTTACATTTATGTCAAGATATTGTGAACAGACCTTGAGTGTTTCTCTCGTCTGTAGTATGTAGAGGCATTTATGCGTAGTTAATGAAAGTAGGTAGATTTGAATTATAGATTAGACAATTTAGAGAGTAGGAGGGAAAATGGATATAGACACCCTCACCTTTGTACCATTGTATTGTTGTATCATTAGAATAGAGAAGAAAGAGAGAGTTGTAATAGATAACTGGAAAGAAGAACCCATGTATAGGAGCTTTGAATTAATATATGAATCTTTGAATCAGATTCATGGTGTTCTGATGTTCACTGTTTACATATGTTGAATGGTATGCCTACAGTTGTTTTATTCTCACTTTTATGCATTTTTTGTTGCTCTATGTTAAATGTATGATTTCATGTTGAATGTATGAAGTCTGAGAGAGAAGAATGAGTTTCAATTGTTTCTCTTCCTGAGAGAGAGAGTTCTGGAAAGGAGTGCAGTGAAACATCCGCAGGGAGTGCGTTGACAAGGTTTTTGAGTTTTATCTCAGAAAGCTCAGGAGGGATACCATTGTTCTCATTCCAGTAGAAGTATAGGTGAAGCCCAGAAGCTGTGCAAGGTGTTGGCAGGCTAGTGGAGGCCTTAGAACTTATCAACTAAGGTTGAAAGAGGAAGGATTGTTGTTGCAGAAAGTGCATAGAGTCGAGAGATCAAATACCCAGGAGTATTTGAAAGATTGTTGCAAGGAGTGCGTGTAGGAGTCCTTTGGATACTTGAGTTTCCAGAGAAAGCTCATGAGGGTTAATGCCTTTGAAGTGTTCAAAGGAAGACGGGGAGCCGAACTATCATGTAGAAGGTTAAGTCTCGGTGAAAGAACATTGGCTCATTTCACAGAGATTCATGGAGGAGTGAATCAGATGGTTGATATTCTCCGTGGAGAACTCATGAAGTTATGAGGGCCGTAGGATCCAGAGGAGCTGCAAGGTGGATAAGAGTTGGGTGAACCCATCTCATTGGTTTCAATATTCAACAAGGACCGTTGATTGTGACCAATTGGGGCGTCAGGATCATTTCAACATTTTAGGGTTTGGAAGGTGGAAGTGTAGGCCAAAACCTTCAATCTCTCACATTCTTGAATCATGAAATGGATCATTGCATGTGAAGGTGAGTAGTGGAATTTTCGGAAATTCGGAAGTCCGGATTTCGGTACTTCAAAGGTCCTGATGACAAGGAGTCGGGGAATAGTGGAGTGAAAATTCTAAAGTCGTGGGTTGCGACTGGACTTGGCATGATTTTTTGGATTTCGGAATTTTGGGTGTCGAAAAACAGAGGAGGTAGCGTTCTGGGATCGAGAGTCTCCAACTATCGGTACCTGGAAGCCTGAAATAATGAACGATAGTCGAAGGCTTATTCAATTCCCGAAAGCCTAAAATCTTGTGTGACAAGTGGCAAGAGTCCACGACAGAGATAGAGGATATTGGAGTGGATAGCGGGCATGTCCTCATCAGATAGGTGGAGCCCAACCTTGTTTACCATTTTGGGGTTTTGGAGGTTGAAGGGTCGGGAGTCTTACATCCGAATACGCGAAATCACGAAGTCCAAAACTTAGAATCAATGAAAAGTGTCATTGGGGAGTCAGCCTTTACTGAATGCATCAGGGTTTAGCATTTCGATATTTTCAAAGACAAGAGGTTGGGATTCTTTGTTCCGCAATTCCTGAAGTCGCGAAACATGATATAGCTGTGGAGGAGGATGCTGCCAAATATTTCAGTGTTTCGGCATTTCAGGTTTCAGTCGATTGAAGAGTCGAAAACTCGACAATAGAAATCGTGCAATCGCGAACCCTGAAGTCCCTATTCGGTGAAGGGAGTAATCTTATTGTGGTCAGGAGATCAGGGTGATGCCTTGTGTTTCATCACGCGGGCATACCTATAAGGACTTGTGGAAAACACTGTTGTGTGTGTGTGGGATTCCTTGAGGAGGAATCAAAGAGTTAATTTGACTCAAGGGCATATTTAGAATGATCATGTGCAGATCTTGGCCCTAGGGTCAGGGGTCTACGTCAAGTCGTATTAGAGTTTCATAACAAGTTCTTTGCTTTCTGTAGCAGAGAAAAGAGGAACATTTTACAGCCATGCCGCCAAGGAGAAGAGACAGGCCAATGCCAATGCTTGATATAGCAGTGGAAAAAGAAATGCATGAGTTACATGCCAGGCTTGATGCCATGGAGACACCACAGAGGTACACAATTGACGCTAGGGATATCAGCGAGGCTGACAGTGAAAATGAAGCTAGAAATGAAGGAGAGGAAGTTACAGTCAAGGATGTTGCGGATCAACGCCTATTCAGGGTTGTTGCAAGGATAGGTACCAGGGAAAAGATGGAGATTCCCATGTATGAGGGAAACTTAGATGTTGAATAGCTTCTAGACTGGATTAGAGATCTAGATAAATACTTTGACTATGAGGATGTTGAGGAAGACAAGAAAGTCAAACATGTGGTTACTAGACTTAAAGGGCATGTAACACTATGGTGGGATGAACTGCAGGCTGACAGATGTTGTAAAGGCAAGAAGAAAATCAAGAGCTAGGATAAAATGGTTGCAAAAATGAAAGAAAAATTTATACCCAAGTATTATCAAATCACTCTGTTTCGGAGGATGCATAATTTGAGACAGAAGTTGATGTCGGTGAAAGAATACAATGAAGAATTTTACAATATAAACATCAGAGCAGGACATCGACAAAGCGATGATGAAAAAGTTTCTAGATACATGAATGGTCAGTGATATGACATCCAAGATGATATGAGCATGATGACCCTTCGGAATGTGGAAGATGATTATCATATGGCTCTAAAATCTGAAGAGAAGTTGAGCCAGAAGAAAGGTCAAAGAGTTCGAGGCAGAAGTCAAGCCAGAGGTAAAACAATTGCCCAAGATAGAACTCAGAAATCTAAAGAAGGGAAGAAACTTCAAACTCAACCTAAGAGAGGCGAAAGTTCACAGAGAGGGTAGTATACCGATAGAAATACTTTTCCTTGAGCTAGAGGAAGAGGAAGAGGTAGAGGTGCTGAAGTAAAATGCTTTGTCTGTGGAAAGATCAGACATAAATCCTATGAGTGTCCAGATAAGAAAAAAAATGGTGGTGAAACTCACATTTCCGAAGCTCAAGGACAGAATGTGGAGATAGAGGATGCTGAGGGCAGAAGATCTTTGATGATGAGGAAAGTTCTCTTGAAGCCAGAGAAGGAGGTAGAGAACCCAGCCCAAAGAAACAGTCTGTTTCACACTGCTTGCAAAACCAAAGACAGGGTATGCAAAGTCATAGTGGACAGCAGTAGCACAGACAATCTTGTATCTACAGAGATGGTAGAAAAGATGGAGTTGGAGACTATTGTACATCCAAGCCCATATAGAGTCTCATGGCTACAAAAAGGACATCAGGTAAATGTCACTAAACAAAGTTTAGTTGAATTTAAAATAGGAGAATATAAGGATGAAATATTATGTGATGTCATTCCCATGGATGTTTGTCATCTATTGTTGGATAGACTGTGGCAATATGACAAAAACATGATTCATGATGGGAGAAAGAACATGTACACCCTAGAGAAGAATGGGAGGACTCACATGTTAATGTTGATTAAGGATAAAGAAGTGAAAACAGAAGTGATAAACATTGTACTTCTCATGAGTGGGAAGGAACTTCTTAAGGAGGTTAAGAAGAAGGAAGACACACAATTTATTGTGGTCAAGAAGCCTAGAATCATTTTGACCAGTACAAGAGTGGATGATTTACTGGAGGAAATCCAGAGGTTGTTGGAAGAGTTCGTCGATATAGTAGTGGATGAACTACCTTGTTCGTTGCCACCTATCAGGAGTATAAACCATCACATTGATCTTATATCTAGAGCCAGTTTACGAAACAAAGCAACATATAGATTGACGCCGCAGGAAAATGAAGAAGTTAAGAGACAGGTACATGACTTAATGGATAAAGGATTGATTCGAGAGAGCTTGAGTCCATGTGTTGTTCCGAAAGTGTTCAGCCCAAAGAAAGATGGAGGCTGGAGGATGTGTACAAACTCAAGGGAAATCAATAAGATTACTATCAGATACAGGTTTCCATTGCCAAGGATGGACGACTTGATGGATTTCTTGAGTGGAGCCAAGTTTTTTTCAGATATTGATTTGAAAAGAGGATATCATCAAATTCAGATGACAGAAGGCAATGAATGGAATACAACATTCAAGACGAATGAGGGGCTGTATGAATGGCTTGTCATGCCTTTTGGCTTAACGAATGCACCCAGTACTTTTATGAGATTAATGAATGAAGTCCTGAAGGATTTCATTGGGAAATTTGTCATTGTATTTCTTAATGATATATTAATCTTCAGCAAGACAGAAGAAGAACACTTAAAACATTTAGCTGCAGTGATGAAGAGAGTACAACAAGAGAAGTTGCTGATAAATATGAAGAAATCGTCATTTATGAGGACATAACTCATTTATTTGGGTTTTGTTATCTCTGCAAATGAGTTGAATATTGATCTAGAAAAGGTAAATGTGATTAAGAATTGGCCATCTCCGAAAAATGTGTTTGAAGTTCGAAGCTTCCATGGTTTGTCTAGTTTCTATAGGAAATTCATTCCAAAATTTAGTGGAATCAACGCACCAATGATGGATATGGTGAAGGAAAGACACAAATCTTTTCACTGGACAGAAGAAGCAGAGAAGAGTTTCAATTTGCTGAGGAAGAAGATCACGGAACAACTAATTCTGGTTTTTCCGGATTTCAGCAAAACATTCCAGGTCAAGTGTGATGCAAGTGGATTTGCAATTGGAGTGGTATTGAGCCAAGACAATAGGCCGATCGCATATTTCAGTGAAAAATTGAATGAATCAAAGATCAAGTACTCAACATATGACAAAGGATTTTATGCAGTCATACAAGCACTGAAGAAATGGAGACATTGTTTGGTTCTTAAAGAGTTTGTTTTTTACAGTGATAATCATGCTTTACAATTTGTGACTCAATAGGAGAAGTTGAACCAAAAACATGCTAAATGGGTTGAATTCATGCAAAATTTTACTTTTGTGATTAAGCGTATTTATGGAACTACTAACAAAGTTGTTGATGCTTTGAGCAGGAAATGTTTGCTTATGCAAGAATTCAAAGTCAAAACTTTAGGTTTTGATAACCTCAAAGAAATGTACAGGGATGACCCAGATTTTAAGGAAGCGTATGAGGCGTCTGAGAATCCAATTCTTAGGGACATAAACCAATGGACTAAATATATGATCCAAAATGGATTGTTATTCAGGAGAAATCAACTATGTATTCCAAAATTCTCCATGAGGGAGAATTTTCTGAAAGAAAAACATAGTGGAGGATTGGTCAGACACTTTGGTCATGATAAGACGTTCTCAAAGTTGAACGACTCATATTTTTGGCTAGGGATAAGGACATATGTTAAGAAATTTATGGACAGATGCAAGATTTGCCAACACACAAAAGGGAAAAGGCAGAACACAGGGTTATATCAACCATTACCCATACCAAAAAGGTCGTGGGATGCAGTGAGCATGGATTTTATATTAGGAATGCCAAGAACGCAAAGAGGCTATGATTCAATCTTTGTGGTAGTCGACAGATTTTCCAACATGGCACATTTCATACCATGCCAGAAAACCAGCGATGCAACTCATATTGCGAATTTGTTTTTCAAATAAGTCGTCAGACTTCACGGCTTGATAAGGAGTATCATTTCTGATCGATATACCAAGTTCATAAAGAATTTCTGGAGGACCTTATGGAAGAATTTGGGGACACGTTTGTCTTTTAGCTTAGCATATCATCCTCAGATGGATGGGAAGACAAAAGTTGTGAACAAAAGATTGGGAGATTTACTGAGGAGCTTAGTGACTGAACACCACAGTCAGTGGGATCACATTCTGCCACAGGTGGAATTCGCTTATAATGATTTTATTAACAGAAGCATAGGGCAGAGTCCATTCCAGATTGTATATGGAATGCAGCCAAGGGGAGTTTCTGAATTGAAAGATTCAGAACAAGCTGAATTCAGGAGTGTTAGTGCAGAGGACTTTACAGAGGGAATGAAGGAGATTCACAGCCAAGTCAAAGAGAGCTTGCAGAATTCAAATCAAGAAAACAAGCGCAAAGTAGATCAACATAGGTGAGAACTTAAATTTGAAGTTGGTGATCTGATTCTTACACATCTGAGGAAGGAGAGGTTCCCAAGGGGAACATATAACAAACTGAAGATGAAAAATATTGGACCGTGTAGAGTCATAAAGAAATTTGGGGCAAACGCATATGAGATTGAATTACCCGATGGGGTCAGAATCTCACCAATATTCCATGTTGTGGATTTGTACCCTTACAAAGCTGAAGAAGCAAGAACAGAGGATGAGCAAGAAGAATTTCAATGGACCAAGCAAATGCCTGTAGCTGAAAAGCCGCAGATGGAAAGCATAATTGACAAGAGGGTTAGTAAAACGACCAGGAGGAAAGAGTATTATGAATACTTAGTCAAATGGAAAGGACATCTAGTTGAAGATGCTAGTTGGGAAGCTAAAGCAGAAATTCAGAAGCATGGATAGACCATGCAAGAGCTCATGAACATGAGTTCATGAAAATTTTCAAGCGAGGGAGTATGATGTAGGAGCATCGTAAGCAGTTAGCCAAGCGAGCATGAAGGAAGAAGATAGCTGGAGGAGCGTACCACACATTTCACATGTTTTGAAATGTTTTTGAAAATTAAAGAGCAGATATTAATGTAATAACTAGAAGCGTACTTACATTTATGTCAAGATATTGTGAACAGACCTTGAGCATTGCTCTCGTCTATAGTATGTAGAGGTATTTATGCGTAGTTAATGGAAGTAGGTAGACTTGAATTATAGATTAAATAGTTTAGAGAGTAGGAGGGAAAATGGATATGGACACCCTTGCCTTTGTACCATTGTATTGTTGTATCATTAGCATAGAGAAGAAAGAGAGAGTTGTAACAGAGAATTGAAATAAGAACCCATGTACAAGAGCTTTGAATTAATATATGAAGCTTTGAATCAGATTCATGGTGTTATGATGTTCATTGTTTACATATGTTGAACAGTATGCCTACAGTTGTTTTATTCTCATTGTTATGCATTTGTTATTACTCTGTGTTAAATGTATGATTTCATGTTGAATGTATGAAGTCTGAGAGAGGAGAATGAGTTTCAATTGTTTCTCTTCCTGAGAGAGAGAGTTCCTGCAAGGTGTTCTCATTCCTGCAATGTATGATACCGTTGTTTTCATTCTAGCAGAAGTAGAGGCGAAGCCCAAAAGCCATGCAAGGTGTGCGCAGTCTAGTTGAGCCCTTAGAAATTATCAACTAAGGTTGAAAGAGGAAGGATTGTTGCTGCAGAAAGTGCACAGAGTCGAGAGGTCAAATACCAAGGAGTATTTGAAAGATTGTTGCAAGGAGTGCGTGCAGGATTCCTTTGGAGACTTAAGTTGCCAGAGAAAGCTCAGGAGGGTTAACGCCTTTGAAGTGTTCAAAGGAAGACGGGGAGCTGAACTATCATGTAGAAGGTTAAGTCCCGGTGAATGAACATTGGCTCGTTTCACAAAGATTCATGGAGGAGTGAATTGAACAATTGAGATTCTCCATGGAGAAATCATGAAGTTGTGAGGGTTGTAGGATCAAGAGGATATGCAAGGTGGATAAGAGTTGGACGAACCCATATCGTTGGTTTCAAGATTCAACGAGGATCGTTTATCATGACCAATTGGGGCATGATGATCATTTTGGAGTTTCGGGGTTTGGAAGGTGGAAGTGCAGGCCAAAACCTTCAATCTTGCACATTTCAGAATCGTGAAATGGATCATCGCATGTGAAGGTGAGTAGTGGAATTTTCAAAAATTTGAAAGTTTGGATTTCGATACTTCGGAGGTCCTGACGACAAGGAGTCGGGGCATAGTGGAGTGAAAATACTGAAGTCATGGGTTGCAACCGAACTTGGCATGAATTTCGGGATTTCGACACTTTGGGTGTCGAAAAACAGAGGCGGTGGAGTTCTGGGATCGAGAGTCTCGAACTCTCGGTACATGGAAGCTCAAAATAACAAACGAAAGTCGAAGGCTTATTCAAGTCCTGAAAGACGAAAATGTTATGTGACAGGTGGAAAGAGTCCATGACAGTTACAGAGGATAGTGGAGTGGACAGGTGGTGTGTCCTCGTCAGATAGGTGGAGCCCAACCTTGCTGACCATTTCGGGGTTTTGGAGGTTGAAGGGTCAGGAGTCTTGCATCCGGATTCGCGAAATCGTGAAGTCTGAAACTCTGAATCAATGAAAAGTCTCGTTGGGGAGCTAGCCTTTGTTGAAAGAATAGGGGTTCGACATTTCATTATTTTCGAGGACAAGAGGTCAGGGTTCTTTGTTCCATAATTCTCTAAGTCATGAAGCGTGATACATCTGTGGAGGAGGACGTGGCCAAAGATTTTGGCATTTCATCATTTCAGGTTTCGGTGTGTTGAAGATATGGAAACTCGACAACATAAATCATGCAATCGCGAACCCCAAAGTCTCGATTCGGTGAAGGGCGTGATCTTATTGTGGTCAGGAGATAAGGGTGATGCCTTGTGTTTAATCATGCGAGCATACCTATAAGGACTTGTGGAAAACACTGTTGTGTGTGTGTGGGATTCCTTGAGGAGGAACCAAAGAGTCAATTTGACTCAGGGGTAGATTGGGAACGATCCTGTCAGTAGCCTTCGGATAAAATTAAGTGGGGAAAATGTTTGTGATTTTAGATCTCAGAAGTCTGAAACTCGAAGGAGATATCGACCGTCAATCAAGAAGAGGGTTGGAGGACTGTTGATTTGGGTTAAATGGTCAAACACCCAAAGTGAAAGAAATACCATTGATCGAGCAGGATAGGTGTCTGCAGATCGTCATCTTGAGAAGTTTGAAGTATGAAAGAAGAAGAGTTTGAGATTTCAAAACCCTGAAGTCCAGAATTGCAAAGAGATCACAGTCATTGATCTAGGAGGGATAGATCTGGTCCATATATTTGGGAGGAACAGATCCGAACCATCGATTCAAACAGTATCGTCAAGATCGTGAAATATATGATCCCGTAGGATTGCAGGGACATGAGTTGCATGAAGTTTAAAATTTCGAGGGTGGACCACAATTCAAAACATGGTTTCATCAGGAGGACATGTGGAGACTTGAGGAGGATTGTGGGACCAAAAGTAGTTTGACCCCAAACCACTTGTGGTCATGCCCGCAATCGCATGGTCTTCGCCAAGGTCACATTCGAGGAGAGGCTAAGAGAAAAGGGGCTAACGCCAACTCTGAGACTTCGCTGAAGTGTAAAGGAGAAGGTCATGGCTATAATAATACATACAACAGAGGCCGAAAGGGCATGTGTCTGATTTAGAGGTGAGACTATCATGGTCTCAAAGTCTCATTTGATTTAGACTTGGAGAATCTTCACTGGAGGCTCGGGCTCAGTCCTGGACTCTCCAAATTAGAACCCGTAGAGAGAAAGAGGATTTGTTCCTATAAGAAGGATGAAATATTTTTGTATTTTTAACCCCATAGTGGGTGTGTTACACTAATGACTAAGAAAACTCTATAAAAGGATGGCGGAGGAAGAGTGTGGATCACGTCTGGCTTGTAGAATGTTACGCTGTTGAAAGTTTACCTTGATTGAACTTTCTCTTATGGGAGTTTGGATACCCAACTCGAGTAATGAGTGGTAGCTCAACCTTGAGAGGAGAGTTGCATGCTCTCATTCTCTGGTATTGTGTGTTTGGCCACTTTGTAACTCGGGGGGCTCAGGGGGAAGAAGAGTACACCTAGCATTGTTTGAGAGGTAATAGTGAGGTCACATTGGTTGGCAAGTGGGAGATGGACAGAGTGCGCATGGGACAATGAATTTGGATATTTCGCATTTGTCTACGGTACGTATGTGTATATTTGTATTGAATGGTAGTTTAAATATTATTCCCGCGCCTTCAGTAATGTACTTGTATTGTGTTAAAGTTTATGTTTAATCAACGTAACACTATCCAGAGATTTCATTTTTATCTTTCAACAAATTTTCTTGATGAGGCCATTGTTTTATGATCAGAGAACTTAAAGTCATCCCAGCCTTATGCTCATTGTATTTTGAATTGATTTCCCATGGAGAACCCAAACTCTGATTGAAATGAATTCTCTGCATTTGTTTTTATTGATTTAATACGAAGAAAAAATGTGTTTTTATCTTTTGTCCCTTATCATTTAAGTTATTAGTCTGTGCGTGAGCAGTTGGCCAGGAGACAAATCGACTTTCCTTCACTTCAGTGCTAAATATTTAGATTCAATTGCCCTTCTTTCCTGTGCATGGATAATAAAATGAAGGATAATTTCTCTACCCAACAAATCCCTTTTTGTACAGTGAAATTACTTCTTTACTTCTATATGATTTTAGTGATATTTTTTTCTTCATTTGATTCTCTGTGTGTTTCATTGTGCCTTCATCCAGCTACCTTCATCTTGAAGTTTCTGAGTTCTGGTCTAGCTCTCTCTACATTTTCTAGCATTCTCTCCCACCTAAGAGAAGTAATCGCTGCATATTTTTCCCAAAATTCATTCAACAATGTGAGTCAATCCTCAACGATTTCCACTGCTCGACTTGCGATTTCTCCCTGTATTTTTACTCAGCAAATTCACCTGTAATACCCAGTGATTTTTTCTGTAGTGTACCATGAATTTTACCCATTTTTACTCTGTTATTTTTTTGAGACGAATAATCCCCCTTGTTACATTAAAATCGCTTACAATTCTTCTACTACACTAAAAATTTACAGGTTTCCTTCCATATCTGTATCATTCTTTACATTTTATCACTCTACTATAACAAAGCATTGCCTTCAATCTTCCATTTAAGCCATTGAAGGCCAACTTTTGGTAGACAAAAAATAGACAAAGCATATTGATAGACAAAAAATAGACAACGATTTTATTAGATAGGGATTTTATTAGACACCGATTTTATCTGTTGATTAGACAACGATTTTATTGTTGATAGAATATTTTTAGATAGCATATTGTAAGTTAGCATATTGTTCTTTCATAGTGATGTTAGTTAGCATATTTTTATTTTGCATATTGTTGTTAGTTAGCATATTGTCGTTAGATAGCGATATGGTTAGTTGGCATATTGTTGTTAGATAGCATAATTATTTCTGGACAACTATTTTAAACTGACAGATAAGATGAGGTGGAAGTTCTTTTAATCCAAAAAGAAAACCCCTTGAATTCATTTTCTTAATATATTAATTCACTTTGTTTATGATGGTAAACATTATTTTGGCATAACATTTGTAACTACTAACTTATTATATCACATATGATTAAGCTAGCTTTCAAATAACATTCTACTATATAGAGAATTAAAATATAATATCCATGCACACGAATTTTAGATATTAATCAAATTATTATGTTTTACAGTGTGGGAGAATTCCTTAAAAAGTGCCTCATAATAAAAAAAAAGAAACCCTTCAGTTGGTTGTGCAATTCAATTATTGAATGATGTCACTTGCATCTTGTTGACTTGTTGATTGGGTGTTTGGGTACAATATTCTTGTATTTTTTACAGTTAATTTGGTCTCCTAGCATGTTGGAGTTTTTTTGAGTTATTGGTATAGATACGTTATGTTGCGCCTTGGTTACTGTCACACCCAATGCTTTGTGAAAGAATGATTCATGATGAGGGGATCAATGTGCTCCCCAATTGATAGAAATGAAGGATAACCTAGCCAGAGTCGTGTGCTTCCTAATGTGGGTGTTATGTTCATTGTAATTTATGTTGGTTCTTGTGTTGTAACTCTTGTTTGTGCTTTTTCCTCGCTCTTTGTGAAGGTTCAAGTTACCTGTGTCATTTGATGTTGGTTGTGTATGGTTTATCTTGATGTTTTCCCATATATTAGTCATTTTATTTGTCTATTTGATTATCGCATGTTTCGTCCAGTTGCATGATGTGCCAGTATGTTGGATCGTTGTTGTATATTTCCTAAATACGTAAGTTGTGTTCATCGTCAAGTTTTGTTGATTAATTTTTGTTTTTGATTTCATTCATTCTTAAAACAAAAACAATTCACTTGCTTTGCATCGCATGTAGTCATAATGATGGGGGTCGTTACATATGGTATCAGATTCGGTTCGACCCATGACTTGGGATCACTACGTCTTTTGTTGATTTATATTTGATTATAATGTTGCTAATTAAGTTGAATTGTATTCATGCGGGTAATCATGGTTAGAGGATGATGTGAAGGTAGATGATGGGGTGTTAGGGGAGGAGGCATGATGCCTCCAGTACCATCCACGCCTAAGGGGTCTAACCCCCAGTGAGACAAGCATGTTGTTGGGAAGGAACAGATAGTTGTGGGTGATGTGGTTGGGTTGATGAGGTCCTTTCAACATATGTTTGAGGCACTGATCATCCATTTGGATAGAAGTGAGGCCAGGGCATCAACACCCCCTGAGGGTCCACCACACGCTCCGGTCGATGCTGGAAGTATTCACTGGGAACTTGAGAAGGTCAAATTTCTCCAGTTCTTTGGTACCTCGGACAATGCATCTGTAGAGGCATGGTTGGAGAATATGGCGATGTGCTTTGCACTTTGTGACTATACCTCCAACATGAAGGCTCGCATGGTGGTATTTCAACTGAAGGGGAGCGCTCTTCTATGGTGGAAGATGCTCCTACCGCAATTGAACATGGTCATTGAAGAAGTGTCATGTGAACTGTTCGAGGAACAGTTTTGAGAGAAGTATCTATAGGAGGAATTCATTGAGTGTCAGCTCAACGAGTTCAACGCCTTATGATAGGGAAACCGTATGGTGCCCGAGTACAAGGCCCATTTTATGGAGCTGATTCAGTATTCTCCGCACTTGAATACCGAAAAACTTAAGGTCAACAGGTTCTTATTTTTCCTTAATGTCAACATTCATGCAAAGGTTAGGATTTTGATGCCCCAAACCTTGCATGATGTTGTCCAGAAGGCCCTCATAGTATAAAAGTATCTTATCAACGGGGTTCAAAGCAGGAATCGAGCGATACTAGTAGGCTAGGTGTGATCTAGTGCGTAGCAGCATCAGACAACAACTATACTTTCACTAGGATATCATGGTTTCCATAGAGGACCCACCTTCACTACACCTCGACGACCAACACCTCAGTACTGGACTCCTTACAGAGGACAACATTTCCAGAAGCAACGTCGAATGCAACTGTAGTAGTTTAGCCCTGTTCAAAAGAATAGACTAGGGTTCTAGGTCGGTGGGTCGTCAACTTCTACTTCGGGTACTAGAAGTATTGGATCGAAGAAAGGGTGTTGGAGATGTGGGGAGCCACATTACCAGCGTGACTGCCCAATGGAGAGGACCAGAGAATCTAGATCAACTAGACCCCGTACCATGGGAGACTTGGGCAAGGCCCATCGAATTCATGTAGTGGTGAATAAGGACTAGGAAAAGCACCAGTTGACTATGCTCAATACATCACGTACTGTCATTAACTATACCCTTAGTATTTTGATATATCTAGGTGCTACAAAGAGTTTCATTTCTGGTGCAACAGTAAATATACTTAAGGTAAAGGCAGTCGAACAGGATGAGTTTATGTTTGTAAAAATGGCTTCAGGATCCAAACAGAAGGTTGGAGGGAAGGTTATGGGATGCAGCCTTAACTTGAGAGAGTTTTGCAATAGGACCAACCTGTACATCATGATCTTAGGATCTTATGACGTCGTGATCGGTATGGACTGGTTGGAATCGCATGAGGTGATACTCAACTGTAATACAAAATGGTTGATATTGGTCGATGATGATGGATAGAGACATGTGATTGTAGGTCGGAATTAGGGAGTTTCCCTGAGTTTCATCTATTTCTTGGAGCTACAGAAGAGCATGCATAAGGGATGTAAGCATGCTAGGTAACTACTCAGGGAAGACGTCCGGTTGGAATTGCGTAGCGAGTACGATTTTGAGAATAATTACATAAAAGGAACAATGAACATAGTGGCAGATGCATTGATTTAGATACTACACATATTTTTGGTGATTCTTCTTCTGACAAATCCAGGTGAAAATATTCTAACTTTACATTGCGATGATGACTGGTACAAATAGGTAAAGGATTTTATGGGACAAAACACAATGATGGTACCAAAATTTGAAGGATTTACTTTGGACAACGATGGATTATTGAAATTTAAAATTTGAATTTACATACCACCCAACGACGAGTTGAGTAGTTTGATCCTAAACGCAGCTCACAGAGAAGTGTACATGGCGTACCCAGGAGTCACGAAGATGAGGGAAGACCATAAACCCTTATTCTTCTTGAAAGGAATGAAGACAGACATAGTCAACTACGTGGAAAGATGTCTAGAATGTCAGTAGGTGAAGGTTGAACATAGACATCCAACATGACTACTACAACCACATGCTATTCCAGAATCGAAATGGGAGGTCACTTCGATGTATTTGATTGTTGGATCTCCACTGACAAAAAGGAGACACGACTCAATTTTCGTGGTAGTCGACACTCTAACGAAGAGTGCTCATTTTATTCCTATGCATACGACATATCAAGCACCTGACATAGCTATAATTTTCATCAGTGAGATTGTGAGGTTGCATGGCATTCCCAAGAGGATTATATCTGATAGAGGATCAATGTTTAAAGGGAGATTTTTGACTAGTTTCCAAGAGGTCTTGGGAACCCAACTTAACTTTAGTACTGCGTATGACCCGGAGACAGATGGGCATATTGAAAGAACAAAGATAATCTTGGAGGACATGTTTCATATGTACATTATGGACCAACAAAATCATTGGGAAGAACTCTTTCCATTGGTACAATTTTCATATAACAACAGTTATCAAAGAACCATTAAGATGGCGCCTTTCGATTTTCTTTACAGGTGACCATGTCAGGTGCTTTTGAGTTGGGATATGCTTGAGGATAGGCTCATGGTGGGACCAAAAGAGATCCAAGAAATGGAAGATCAAATGAAAAAATAAGACAAAGGATCAAGGAAACGCAGGATCAGAAGAAGATTTATGCCGATGCGCATTGTGTCGATCATAGTTATAAAGTTGGTGATTGAGTCTTCTTGCAGGTAAAACTGCATAACATTTCAATCAAGTTTGAAAAGGGTGAAAAATCTCTCCTAGTTTCATGGCACCTTTCGATATTGTGGAAAAGAAGGGGCCCATGGCATATCGACTAGCCTTGACTTATTCTTTGAGACGTATACATGATGTTTTCATGTATTTGTTTTGAGATGTTATATTAGTGATCCTACACATGTTATTGACATGCGTTCCTTGTAGATATCTAACGAGGATGCTCTCACGGCGGAGCCAATCTGCATATTGGACAATCTCATTCGACGGCTACGATGTCAAACAGTAGATCAGGTCAAGGTCCAGTGGGACAAATATAGTCTACACTCGGCGACCTCGAAGGACACATATGACATGCGTCAGTAGTTTACATTTTTTTTTGATAGCTAGACCTATGATATTCTGATGCATTTTATTTTTTCACTTACATGCTGTGAAACTTCGGGATGAAGTTTAAAACAAGAGGGGGTGTATGTAACATCCATATATTGTACGCACTGAGCAAAATTATTCTTTGAGGACACTTGCATGCAAGTGATCCAGGTTATTATACTATTGGTCGTTTTGATTATGATTATGAGATATTGTGGATTTGATGATATGTTATTTTGTTGTATTTACATATACAGGTGCTATTGATTGGGTTCTCATTAGTGTGCATGACTCTAGACATTGAGGATGCAGAGGAATAGATGAAGCCCCTTAGACTCTGGATCGATTCAGGGAGTGGACTGTTAGGGTTTGAATGTTGTTGATGTCACATATGTACATATGATTAGAAGTTATGATGATTAATTATTATTGTTGATATGATTTGTTGATAGATGCAAGGTGACGATATATTTCCGACTAGACTCACATTTGGAGTAGAGGGGTCACGCATGACAACCAATGACATTAAGGGAGAGGTGTGGAAGCAACCCTGCCACAACCTACTAGCACTCCCATCGTGGCTTGAACTATAGGTTAACGATTACCTAGTTCGAGAATACCCACAATGTTGTGAGCGATGACTATGATAGTCGCTCATGATCATTCTAAGGGGCACACAATAAGGTAGGGGCCTTATTCCTTAGAGGTCGTTAGTATCCCACAATATCACCCGACAGAGTATTGACTCCATGGGTTTGACGTCTACCAAATTCATCCAAGAGGTGAGTGACACCGTTGGAGCACGTAGTGCATATTGAAGGGCATGTCGCAGAAAGAAAATGAGAAGAGGCAAGTGCCACCCTTGGAGCACGTAGTTCATATTGAAGGGCATGTCGTGGAAAGAAAATGACAAGAGGCGAGTGCCACCCTTGGAGCACGTAGTGTGTATTTAAGGGAACATCACGCAAATAGAACATAAATAGGTGAGTAGCACCCTTGGAGGATGTAGTGTGTCCTCAAGGGCACATCGTTATTTTAACTAGTAAATAAATAAACCTAGTGCATAGAAAACTATGCCTCCTTAGGACCTAGTCGGTGTTAAAATGATTGATGTTATAAGTAAAGTTTAATAACTAATTTTTTTCCTTAAGAACTATCGCCAAGCCAAGTGAATTGAAAACCTAGGTGTAAGCAGAACCTTAGAACAAAAAAATAAAAATAAAATGATTCGACATATAACCGGATTAAAGTGGAAATTTTAATTCCCTAAGGTTTTTTATATAAAATTTTAATTCATTAAGGTATTTTTTATAAAAAATTTCACTAAGATCCTTTCTATAAAATTTTAATTCACTAAAACTCTTCTTTTAAAATTTCAATTCACTAAAGGTTCTTTTATAACTAATAAGAGAAATTCAAACTTTAATTATTAAAGTAAAATTTTTAATGGAGGATTAAATTCATAAAAAGAGTAAATGGTTGTTTGTCTAAACTTGCTAAATTGATTTTTAGTTAAAAAGGAAAAAGGGGGAAAAGTTAAAAGAAAAATAAAACTTAAGGAAAAAGGGAAACTTAAAGAAAAAGGGGAGACTTAAAGAAAAAGATGAATGCCTAACTTAGTAAGGAATCTAGCCTTTGGGACTTTATATTTATGCACTCATCTAGGAATTAAGTAAGACATAAGTCATTTAATAATTGTATGGGAATATTGGGACACTGAGGAGCGTATGAAGGAAATAGGAATATTTAATTAATTAATAAAATTGATTTTCTGGTGCAACTAGGGGATCGGACGACATGTGTACGAAGGAGGTTTTTCGTAATTAAATTAATAAAAAAGGAATCTAATGAGGGTTTTGGGAAACTAATGACTAAGACAAATCTATAAAAGGATGGAGGAGGAAGAGTGTGGATGTCATCTGGCTTGCGCAACGTTATGCTGTTGAAATTATATCTTGACTGAACTTTCTTTTATGGGAGTTGGGATACCCAGCTCAGGTAACGAGTGGTAGCTCGACCTTGTGAGGTGAGATGGGTTCTATCATTCTTTGGTATTGTGTGCATGGCCCCTTTTCGGCTCGGGGGGATCAGGGGGAAAACGAGTACCCCTAGCATTGGCTGGGAGGTACCCATGAGGTCACATCAGTGGGCAAGCGGGAGCTGGATGGAGCGCACGCGGGACAATGACTTCATAGCTTTCGCATTTGGCTATGGTACAAATGTGTATAATTGTATTGAATGGTAGTTTAAATAGTGTTATTTCACCTTCAGTAATGTACTTCTATTCTGTTAAAGTTTATGTTTCATTAGCGTAACACTATCCAGAGATTTTATTTTTATCTTTCAACAAATTGTCTTGATGAGCCCAATGTTTTAAGATCAGAGAACTTAAATTCATCCCATCCTTATGCTCATTGTATTTTGAATTTATTTCCCATGGAGAACCCAAACGCTGATTGCAATGACTTATCTGCATTTGTTTTTATTGATTTAATATGAAGAAAAAATGTGTTTTTATCCTCTGTCCCTTATCCTTTAAGTTATTAGTCTGTTCCTGAGCAGTCGACCACGAGACGAATCGAATGTATTTCACTCTGATGTTAAATATTTAGATTCAAATGCCATTCTTTCCTTTGCATGGATAATAAAGTGAAGGATAATTCCTCTGCCCAACAAATCCCTTTTTGTACATCAATATTACTTCTTTATTTCTTTGCGATTTTAGTGATAGTTTTCTCTGCATCTTTCCTTGCTCCTTCATCCAACTACCTTCATCTTGAATTTTCTGATTTATGATCTATCTCTATCTGCATTTGCTAGCATTCTCGCCCAACTAAGAGAAGTAATCGCTGCATATTTTTCCCAAAATTTGCCCAACAATGTGAGTCAATCCTCGGCGTATTTTTTTTACTCCATTTGCTAGATGATTTCCACTCCTTGACTTGTGATTTCTCCCTATATTTTTACTCAGCAAATTCACCTCTAATACCCAACGATTTTCCTTGTAGTGTACCACGAATTTTACCCATTTTTACTATGTGATTTTTGTGAGACAAATAATCCCCCTCGTTACATTAAAAGCTCTTACAATACTTCTACTACACTAAAAATTTACAAGTTTACTTCCATCTCTATATCATTCATTACATTTTATCGCTCTACTCTAAGAAAGCATCGCCTTCAATCTTCCATTTAATCCATTCAAGGCCAACTTTTGGTTGGGTATAAATTTCAAGGTATTGCATGAGAATCCTTCTCCAGAGAGCCTCTTGGTAGATGATATATGTTATGTTAAACAACAATTATTTAACATTTATGATTATCGAAAAATCCCTCGACGATTTTTGTCGACATCGTAGTTAGATTGCATTTCCTTTCCTCGTTTCTTTCTTATCACATATTTAATATACAACATTTTTACATATGAATGACAATGAATTTATGATTTTGTGTGACTGCAAATTTAATAATTTTGACAGCGAAGTTAATAATAATTGTTGTGTATAGATGGTTATGCATGACTTCGAATTTAATAATAATGAATGACGCAAAGAGATCTTGTATAGATTTTGAGAACGATTTTATTTATGGATGATTTTGCTTGGCTTTGGACAATTGATTTAGTGTTTACCAATGATTTAACACAGTATTTATTCAACAATTTATTTTTAATAAACAACAATATTATGGTAGACATCCATGTCATTGTTGAACCACGAATTTCTTGGTTTATTACACAGAATTTCCACCATTATTTTCTGGGCGATTCACCCCATATAAACCCAGTGTTATCAACATATTTATCAATATAATTGTCATTAGTTTTATCAATAAATGTATCAATAGACTTGTTAATGGACAACGACTATTAATAATCATCAATGCTATGTTAGACAATGATTCGTCAATCAAACATCGAATTATAGCTGACAAAGATTTTATTGTTGATAGCGTATTGATAGACAACAATTAGACAACGATTTTATTAGATAACAATTTTATTAGACAACGATTTTATTAGACAATGATTTTATCTGTTGATTAGACAACGATTTTATTGTTGATAGCATATTGTTAGATAACATATTGTTAGTTAGCATACTTTTGTTCAATAGTGATGTTAGTTAGAATATTGTTGTTAGTTATCATATTGTTGTTAGATAGCGATATGGTTAGCTGGCATATTGTTGTTAGATATCATAATGATTTCTGGACAACTATTTTAAACTGATAGATTAGATGAGGTGGAAGTTCTCTTAATCCAAAAAGAAAACCCCTTGAATTCATGTTCTTAATATATTAATTTTTTACTTTGTTTATGATGGTAAAAATTATTTTGGCATAACATTTGTAAGTACTAATTTCTTATATCACATATGATTAACCTAGCTTTCAAATAACATTCTACTATATAGAGAATTAAAATAGAATATCCATCTACACGAATTTTAGATGTTATTCAAATTATTTTTTTTTACAGTGTGGGAGACTTCCTTAAAAAGTGCCTCATAATAAAACAAGAAATCCTTCAGTTGGTTGTGCAATTTAATTATTGAATGATGTCACTTGCATCTTGTTGACTTGTCGATTGGGTGCTTGGGTATAGTTTTCTTGTATTTTTTACAGTTAATTTGGTCTCCTTGCGCGTTGGAGTTTTCTTGGGATATTGGTCTAGATACGTTATGTTGCGCCTTGGTTACTTTCACGCCCACCGCTTTGTGACGGCATGATTCTTGATGAGGGAATCATTATGTGCCATGATTGATAGAAGCGAAGGATAACCTAGCCAGAGTCATGTGCTTCGTGATGTGGGTGTTATGTTCGTTGTAATTTATGTTGGTTATTGTGTTGTAATTATTGTTTTTTCTTGTTCCTTGATCACCGTGAAGGTTCAAGTTACCTGTGTCATTTGATGTTGGTTGTGTCTCGTTGATCTGGATGTTGTCCCATCCCTTAGTCATTTTATTTGTCTATTTCATTATCTCATATTTCTTTCAGTTGCATGATGTGACAGTATGTTGAGTCGCTATTGTCTGTTTCCTGAATGCGTAAGTTTTGTTTTTCATCAAGTTGTGTGTATTCATTGTTGTCATTGATTGCATTTCTACTTAAAAAAAAAAAAATTACTTTCTTTGTGT
>SNQJ01S0031501.1:20789-30951 GCA_010110895.2 Picea sitchensis | reverse complement strand
TGTTTCACTTGGTTGTTTGAAATTAATTAAGCAATTATAGTGACCAACAGAGTGTAGACTATATTTGTCCCACCGGACCTTGACCTGATCTACTGTTTGACGTCATAGCCATCGAATGCGATTGTCCAATATGCAGATTGTCTCTGCTGTGAGAGCACCCTCACTAAATATCTGCAAGGAACGCATGTCAATAACATGTGTAGGATCACTAATATAACATCTCAAAACAGATACATGAAAACATTGTGTATACGTCTCAAAGAATAAGTCAAGGCTAGTCAATATGAAATGGGCCTCTTCTTTTCCACAATATTGAAAGGTGCCATGAAACTAGGAGAGAGTTTGCACCCTTTTCAAACTTGATTGAAATGTTATGTAGTTTTACCTGCAAGAAGTCTCAATCATCAACTTTATAACTACGATCGACACAATGCGCATCGACATAAATCTTCTTCTGATCCTGTGCTTACTTGATCCTTTGTCTTATTTTTTCATTTGATCTTCCATTTCTTGGATCTCTTTTGGTCCTACCATGAGCCTATCCCAACTCAAAAGCACCCGACACGGTCACCCGTAAAGAAAATCGAAAGGCACCATCTTAATGGTTCTTTGATAACTGTTGTTATATGCAAATTGTACCAATGGAAAGAGTTCTTCCCAATGCTTTTGTTGGTCCATAATGTACATATGCAACATGTCCTCCAAGATTTGGTTTTTTCATTTAGTATGCTTGTCTGTCTCTGCGTCATACGCAGTACTAAAGTTAAGTTGGGTTCCCAAGGCCTCTTCAAAACTAGTCAAAAATCTCCCTTTAAACATTGATCCTCTATCAGATATAATCCTCTTGGGAATGCCATGCAACCTCGCAATCTCACTAATGAAAACTCTAGCTATGTTAGGCGCCTGATACATTGTATGCATAGGAATAAAATGAGCACTCTTCGTTAGAGTGTCGACTACCATGAAAATCGAGTCATGTCTCCTTTCTGTCAGTGGAGATCCAACAATCAAGTACATCGAAATGACCTCCCATTTCAATTCTGGAATAGCATGTGGTTGTAGTAGCCATGTTGGATGTCTATGTTCAACCTTCACCTACTGACATTCTAGACATCTTTCCACATAGTTGACTATTTCTTCCTTCATTCCTTTCAAGAAGAATAAGGGTTTATGGTATTCCCTCATCTTTGTGACTCCCGAGTGAGCCATTTACACTGCTTTGTGAGCCACGTTTAAGATCAAACTGCTCAACTCGTCGTTGGGTGGTATGTAAATTCAAATTTTAAATCTCAATAATCCGTTGTTGTCCAAAGTAAATCCTTCAAATTTTGGTACCATCATTGTGTTTTGTGCGATAAAATCCTTTATCTATTTGTACCAGTCATCGTCAAAATGTAAAGTTAAAATATTTTCACCTAGATTTTTTAGAAGAAGAATCACCAAAAATATGTGTAGTATCTGAATCAACACATCTGCCACTATGTTCACTGTTCCTTTTATGTAATTATTCTTGAAATCGTACTCGCTACGCAATTCCAACCAACTTCATTGTCGCATGTTCAATTTGATTTGTGTAAAGATGTGAGTAGTTGACAGTGGTCTATTTTTAGTTTGAATTTCCATCCAATAAGGTAGTGTCTCAAAACTTTCAAGGCATATACAATGGCTAACAACTCCAAATTGTGTGTCGCATAGTTCTCTTTATGACTTCTCAACTTTCTCTAGATGTAAGTGATCACTCGACCATCTTGCATCAAGACTTTTCCTAAGCCTTCCTTGGATGCGTCAGTGCATACCAAGAAGTTTGTATCCATGTCAGGGACCTTTAGTATCAGTTGTTCTCAACAAATCCTTGAGCCTCTGAAATTCCTCCGCGCATTTCTCGGTCCAAACAAACTTCCTGTTCTTCTTCTCCAATTATGTAATCGGATTTTCTATATTCAAAAAATCCTCAATGAACCATTGATGGTATCCTTCTAAACCCATGAAGCTACACATTTAGGGGGCATTCGCTGGAGCAAGATATTCCATAATAGCCTCGACCTTTGCTGGATCCACGATTATACCTTTGTCGGAGAAGACATGCCCTAAGTAATGAATCCTTGATTGATAAAATGAGCATTTAGACAATTCCCCTTACAATTTGTTCTCTCGTAGACACTGTAGTACCAAGCACAAGTGCTCATCATGCTCCTCCATCGTCTGAGAGTAATCAAAATATCTTCAATGAATACTTGGACAAACTTGTCCATGTATTCCAGGAACACCCTGTTCATCAAACTAATAAATACCCCTGGGGCGTTCTTCAGTCCAAATGCTAAAACAATAAACTTGTAATGTCCAAACCTCATCTTAAAGGTGGTCTTAGTGATTTTTTCCTCCTTGATCTGTAAATGGTGATACCCTGATCTCAAATCAATCTTTGAAAACACTATCATTCCTTTGATATGATCGAACAGATCATCAATCCTTGGCAACGGATACTGATTCTTGATCATTTCCTTGTTCAATTGACGGTAGTCAATGCAGAGTCTCCACGACCCATAATTATTTCATATGAACATAAGAGGCGCACCCCATGGTGACACACTTGGATGTATGAGTCCTAGGTATAGCAACTCCTTCAGTTGCATTTTCAACTCCTGCAACTCTGGGGTAGACATTTGATAAGGCGTTATTGGTACCGGTTCAGTCCCCGGTTTGAGGTCTATGGTAAATTCCAATTCCCTCTCCGGTGACATGCCAGGTATCTACTCAGGGAAGATGTCCGCAAACTCTCTCACCACCGGCAGGTTTTCTAGACCTTTATCTACTCCCTTCTAGTTTAATGCCAAGATCGCAGAAAGCTTACATCCCTTACGCATGCTCTTCTGTAGCTCCAAGAAATAGATGAAACTCAGGGAAACTCCCTAATTTTGACCTACAATCACATGTCTATGTCCATCATCATCGACCAAGATCAACCATTTTGTATTACAGTTGAGTATCACCTCATGCGATTCCAACTAGTCCATACTGATCATGATGTCATATGATCCTAAGATCATGACATACAGGTTGGTCTTGTTGCAAAACTCTCTCAAGTTAAGGCTACATATCCTAACCTTCCCTCCAACCTTTTGTTTGGATCTCGAAGCCATTTATACAAACATAAACTCATCCTATTTGACTGCCTTTACCTTAAGTATATTTACTGTTGCACAAGAAATGAAACTCTTTGTAGCACCTGGATATATCAAAATACTAAGGGTCTAGTCAGTGACGGTACGTGACATATTGAGCATAGTCAACTGGTTCTTTTCTTGGTGCTTATTCACCACTGCATGAATCCGATGGGCCTTTCCCAAGTCTCCCACGGTACCGGGTGTGGTTGATCTAGATGCTTTCGTCCTCTCCATTGGGCATTCACGCTGGTAATGTGGCTCCCAACATCTCCAACACCCTTTCTTTGATCCAGTACTCCTGGTACCCGAAGTAGAAGTTGACGGCCCACTGACCTAGAACCCTGGTCTATTCTTTTGAACAAACCTAAACTATTGCAGTTGCATTCAACGTTGCTACTGGCAATGTTGTCCTCTGTAAGGAGTCCACTATTGAGGCATTGGTCACTGAGGTGTAGTGAAGGTGGATCCTCTATGGAAACCATGATATGCTAGTGAAATCATAGTTGTTTTCTGATGTTGCTACACACTAGATCACACCTTCCCTACTGGTCTCGCTTGATTCATGCTCCGAACCCCGCTGATAAACTCCTTTGCTACTATGAGGGCCTTCTAGACAACATCGTGCAAGGTTTTGGGCATCCAAATCCTAACCTTTGCATAAATGTTGACATTAAGGAAAAACAAGAACCTGTTGACCTTAATTTTTTCAGTATTCAAGTGCGGAGAATACCAAAGAAGCTCCATAAAATGGGCCTTGTACTTGGGCACCACATGGCTGCCCTGTCACAAGGCATTGAACTCATTGAGCTGACACTCAATGAATTCCTCTGATAGATACTTATCTCAAAACCGTTCCTCGAACAGTTCACATGACGCTTCTTCAATGACCATGTTTAATTGTGGTAGGAGCATGTTCCACCATAGAAGAGTGCTCCCCTTCAGTTGAAATACCACCTTGCGAACCTTCATTTTGGAGGTATAGTCATGAAGTACAAATCACATCACCATATTCTCCAACCATGCCTCTACAGATGCATTGTCTGAGGCACCAAAGAACTTGAGAAATTTGACCTTCTCAAGTTCATGGTGAATGTTCCTAGTATCAACCAGAGCGCGTGGTGGATCCTCAGGGGGTGTCGATGCCCTGGCCTCAACTCTATCCAAGCGGATGATCAGTGCCTCAAACATTTGTTGAAAGGACCTCATCAACCCAACCACATCACCCACAACTATTTGTTCCTTCCTGACAACATGTTTGTCTCCCTGGGGGTTAGACCCCTTGGGAGTGGATGCTACTAGAGGCGTCATGCCTTCTCCCCTAACACCCCATCATATGCCTTCACGACATCCTCTAACCATGATTACCTGCACAAATGCAATTCAACTTAATTAGCAACATTATAATCAAATATCAATCAACAAAAGCCGTAGTGATCCCAAGTCATGGGTCAAACTGACTCTGATATCATATGTAACGACCCCCGTCGTTACATATACATGCAACGCAAAGCAAGTGATTTTTTTTTTTTTTAAGAAGGAATGAAATCAACAACAAAAATTAATCAAGACAACTTGACGATGAAGACAAATTACATATTTAGGAAACATACAACAACGATCCAACATAATGGCACATCATGCAACTGGACAAAACATGCGATAATCAAATAGACAAATAAAATGACTAATATATGGGAAAACATCAAGATCAACCATACATAACCAACATCAAATGACACAGGTAACTTGAACCTTCATGGAGAGCAAGGAAAAATCACAAACAAGAGTTACAACACAAGAACCAACATAAATTACAACAAACATAACACCCACATTAGGAAGCACATGACTCTGGCTAGGTTATCCTTCACTTCTATCAATTGGGGAGCGCAATGATCCCCTCATCATGAATCATTCTTTCACAAAGCGTTGGGTGTGACAGTAACCAAGGCGCAACATAATGTATCTATACCAATAACTCAAAAAAACTCCAACGCGCGAGGAGACCAAATTAACTGTCAAAAATACAAGAATATTGTACCCAAACACCCAATCGACAAGTCAACAAGATGCAAGTGACATCATTCAATAATTAAATTGCACAACCAACTGAAGGATTTCTTGTTTTATTATGAGGCACTTTTTAAGGAATTCTCCTACACTATAAAACATAATAATTTGATTAATATCTAAAATTCGTGTGCATGGATATTCTATTTTAATTCTCTATATAGTAGAATGTTATTTGAAAGCTAGCTTAATCATATGTGATATAAGAAGTTACTAGTTACAAATGTTATGCCAAAATAATGTTTACCATCATAAACAAAGTAAATTAATATATTAAAAAAATGAATTCAAGGGGTTTTCTTTTTGGATTAAAAGAACTTCCACCTCATCTTATCTGTCAGTTTAAAATAGTTGTCTAGAAATAATTATTCTATCTAACAACAATATTCCAACTAACCATATTGTTATCTAACGACAATATGCTAACTAACAACAACATGCAAAATAAAAATATGCTAACTAACATCAATATAGAAGAACAATATGCTATCTAAAAATATTCTATCAACAATAAAATCGTTGTCTAATCAACAGATAAAATTCGTGTCTAATAAAATTCCTATCTAATAAAATCATTGTCAATAATAATTCGTTGTCTAGTTGATGAATCGTTTTCTAACATAGTATTGTTGATTATTAATAGTTGATGTCCATTAACAAGTCTATTGATATATCTATTGATAAAACTAATGATAAATATATTAATAAATCTGTTGATAACGTTGGTTATATATGGGGTGAATCAGTGAGAAAATCGTGGTGGAAATTCAGTGTAATAAGACAAGAAAATGGTGGTTCAAAAATGACATGGATGTCTAACATAATATTCTTGTTTATTAGAAAGAAATTGTTGAATAAATATTGTGTCAAATCGCTTGTGAACACTGTGTAAATTCATTGTCCAACGCTAAGGAAAATCATCCAAAAATAAAATCGTTGTCAAAATCTATACAAGATCTCTTTGCTTCATTCATTATTATTAAATTCACAATCATGCACAACAATCTATACAACAATTATTATTAACTTCGGTGTCAAAATTATTACATTTGTAGTCACACACATTCATAAATTCGTTGTCATTCATATGTAAAAACTTTGTCTATTAAATATGCGATAGGAAAGAAATGAGGAAAGGAAATGCAGTCTAACTACGATGTCAACAAAAATAGTCAAGGGATTCTTTTGTAATCATAAATGTTAAATAAATTTTGTGTAACATAACATATATCATCTACGAAGAGGCTCTCTTGAGATAGATTCTCATGCAGTACCTTGAAATTTATACCCAACCAAAAGTTGTCCTTCAATGGCTTAAATGGGAGATTGAAAGCAATGCTTTGTTATAGTAGAGTGACAAAATGTAAAGAATGATACAGATATGGAAGGAAACATGTAAATTTTTAGTGTAGTAGAAGAATTGTAAGAAATTTTAATGTAACAAGGGGGATTATTCGTCTCACAAAAATTAGAGAGTAAAAATGGGTAAAATTCATGGTACACTGTAGAAAAAATCATTGGGTATTACAGGTGAATACAGGGAGAAATCGCAAGTCGAGGAGTGGAAATCATTGAGGATTGACTCACATTGTTGAATGAATTTTGGGAAAAATATGTAGCGATTACTTCTCTTAGGTGGGAGAGAATGCTAGAAAATGTAGAGAGAGATAGACCAAAACTTAGAAACTTCAAGATTAAGGTAGCTGGACGAAGGCACAATGAAACACACAGAGAATCAAACGAAGAAAAAAATATCACTAAAATCATAGAGAAATAAAGAAGTAATTTCACTGTACAAAAAGGGATTTGTTGGGTAGAGAAATTATCCTTCATTTTATTATCCATGCACAGGAAATAAGGGCAATTGAATCTAAATCTTTAACACTGAAGTGAAGGAAAGTCGATTCGGCTCCTGCCCGATTGCTCACGCACAGACTAATAACTTAAATGATAAGGGACAAAAGATAAAAACACAATTTTTCTTCATATTAAATAAATAAAAACAAACACAGAGAAGTCATTTCAATCAGAGTTTGGGTTATCCATGGGAAATCAATTCAAAATCCAATGAGCATAAGGATGTGATGAATTTAATTTCTTTGATCATAAAATGATGGCCTCATCAAGAAAATTTGTTGAAAGATAAAAATGAAATCTCTGGATAGTGTTATGTTGATTAAACATAAACTTTAACACAATATAAGTACATTACTGAAGGCGCGGGAATAATATTTAAACTAACATTCAATACAAATATACACATATGTACTATAGACAAATGAGAAAGCTCCAAATTCATTGTCCCATGCGCACTCTGTCCATCTCCCGCTTGCCAACCAATGTGACCTCACTATTACCTCTCAAACAATGCTAGGGGTACTCTTCTTCCCCCTGAGCCCCCTGAGCTGCAAAGTGTCCAAATACACAATACCAAAGAATGAGAGCACACAACTCTCCTCTCAAGGTCGAGCTACCACTCATTACTTGAGCTGGGTATCCCAACTCCCACAAGAGAAAGTTCAGTCAAGGTAAAATTTCAGTAGCGTAACATTATGCAAGCCAGACGTGATCCACACTATTCCTCTGCCATCCTTTTATAGAGTTTTCTTAGTCATTAGCGTAATACACCCACGATGGGGCTAAAAATACAAAAAAATTCGTCCTTCTTACATCAACAAATCCTCTTTCTCTCTACAGGTTCTAATTTGGAGAGTCCAGGACTGAGCTCGAGCCTCCAGTCAAGATTCTCCAAGTTTAAATCAAATGAGACTTTGAGACCATGATAGTCTCACCTCTAAATCAGACACATGCCCTTTCAGCCTCTGTTGTAGGTCTTATGATAGCCATGAACTTCTCCTTCGCACTTCAGCGAAGTCTGGGAGTTGGAGTTAGCCCCTTTTCTCTTAGCCTCTCCTCGAATGTGACCTTGGCGATGACTATGTGATTGCGGGCGCGACCACAAGCAGTTTGGGGTCAAACTACTTTTGGTCCCACAATCCTCCTCAAGTCTCCACGTGTCCTCCTAATGAAACCATGGTTTGAATTGCAGCCCACCCTCGAGATTTTAAACTTCATTCAACTGATGTCCCTGCAATCCTACAGGATCATCGATCTCATGATCTTGACGATATTGTTTGAAATGACAGTTCATATCTATTCCTCCCAAATATATGGACCAGATCTATCCCTCCTAGATCAATGACTATGATCTCTTCGCAATTCTGGACTTCAGGGTTTTGAAATCTAAAACCCTTCTTCATTCATACTTCAAACTTCTCAAGCTAACGATCTGCAGACACCTATCCTGCTCGATCAATGGTCTTTCTTTAATTTCGAGTGTTTGACCATTTAACCCAAATCAGTGGTCCTCCAACCCTCTTCTTGATCGATGGTCGATATATCCTTTAGGTTTTGGACTTCTGAGATCTCAAATCTCAAACATTTTCCCAACTAAATTTTATCCGAAGGTTGCTGACGCAGACCCCTGACCCTTGGGCTAATATCTGCACAGGATCATTCCAAATCTACCCCTGAGTCAAATTGTCTCTTTGGTTCCTCCTCAAGGAATCCCACACACACACAACAATGTTTTCCACAAGTCCTTATAGGTATGCCCACGGGATTAAACATAAGGCATCACCTTGATCTCCTGACCACAATAAGATCACACCCTTCACCGAATTGGGACTTTGGGGTTCATGATTGCACGATTTATGTTGTCGAGTTTCCGGCTCTTCAACACACTGAAACCCGAAATGCCGAAACGCCAAAATATTTGGCCATGTCCTCCTCCACAGCTGTATCACGCTTCGTGACTTAGGGAATTTCGGAAAAAAGAACCCTGACCTCTTTTCTTTGAAAATATCAAAATGCCGAACCCCGATCCTTTTAGCAAAGGTTGGCTCCCCAACGAGACTTTTCACTGATTTAGAGTTTCGGACTTCATGATTTCGCGAATCTGGATGCAAGACTTTGGACCCTTCAACCTCCAAAACCCCGAAATGGTCAACAAGGTTGGGCTCCACCTATCTTATGTGGACATGCCACCTTTCCACTCCACTATCCTCTGTGTCTGTCGTGGACTCTTTCCACCTGTCACACAAGCTTTCCATCTTTCAGGACTTGAATAAGCCTTTGACTGTCGTTCATTATTTCAGGCTTCCAGGTACAGGGAGTTCGAGACTCTCTGCAAGATACCAGATATATAAAATATGCAGAACATAAATAAAATGCTAGAAATGGCAGAATAACAATAAAATATCTAGCATAATCTTCACAATGCCAAGAAATGATATACGAAATAGCAATAGAAACAACACTTTTATTCAGAAAGAAATATTCACAGGCCTCTTCGAGGGGGAAACCTCTAGTCGAGCAATGCTCTGTTACAATAATCTCCAAGATAGGGTTCTCATACCCTCGACCCTTATTTATACTAAATATGTCTATTAAGAGAAGCATTTAGAGGAAGATCCTTCTAGAAGTGTAAGCTTCTATTAGGTCTTATTACATCTGCCTTATTCTATTTTATTGAAAGTCCTTATTAATATTGACCTTTATTACATTCGAATACATTGATCTACCTATGTGTGGGTTAGGACCTTAACATGTCCGCCCCCTTAAAAACAACCTTTTCCTCAAGGTTTGAGATGTGAAAACTGTTGCAGAATGGTAGTTGGTTCCCAAGTGGCATCTACTAAAGTCATATCTTTCCACTATACTAGCACTTCCTTGATGGTTCTTTGACACAGGCGACACTCACACTGGTCCAAAACTGGTTCTGGCTGTAGCCAAATGGATCCTTCTTTAGCTAACTCTGGAAGGTTGGTTTGAATTTGGCACCTGGTTCCAATCACCTTCTTCAAGCATGAAACATGAAAAACAGGATGTAGCTTCGACTGACTGGGCAGAGCTAACTAATATGCGAC
>SNQJ01S0031500.1:81339-95479 GCA_010110895.2 Picea sitchensis | reverse complement strand
ATGGCTCAGCTTGCTCATTGATGAAGTTAATTCCCAAGGCCTGGCAATTGGATTCAGCCAACAACTTGGCCAAACCCTGCCCCTTTATCAACTTGGTGGGCTTAATCTCCAGATCAAACTCTAGGATCTTGGCGATCCATTTACCTCTCCTCCTGTCTATGTCAGGTTGTATAAGAATGTCCTTCACAGAGGTTGAAGGGACATATGCGGTGATCTTTGAGTGCAAGACATAGACTCTGAAAGCTTTAAGAGCCTTCACCAAGGCATAGGCCTGCTTCTCCATGATCTCGTACCGGAGTTCTGTGTCTCTCAATGCCTTGTTGTAGAAAGAAATAGGCTTCTCTTTCCCTTGATCATTTTTCTGCAACAAAACTGTCGCTACTGTATCACAGGAAGCAAAAGAGAATATCAGAAAATCTTTGGAATAATCGGGACTGATTAGCACAGGTGCCTCATTCAACGCCTTCTTTATTTGGAAAAAATATTCCCTGGGTTCAGTAGTCCATTTTACTTCATTTCCCTTTCTGAGCATGGTTGTGATGTGTTTCACTAGCTCGACAAAATTTGAGACGAATCTCCTCAGAAAATTAATCTTCCCCCAAAATGCCTGAACCTCTTTCTTAGATCTGGGAAGTGACAGGGTCTGAAGTGCTTCCACCCTCCCAGGATCAATTCACACTCCCTCTGCTGACACTATATGGCCTAACATCTTCCCTTCATTCATAGCAAACAAATATTTCTTGGGATTTAGGGAAAGGCCGAACCTGCGACACTTCGAAAAAACTCTTCTCAGGTGGTAACAGTGTTCCTTATCAGTCTTGGAGAAGATTTTTATGTCATCTAGGTAGATCACCACAAACTTATCTTTCTCCCCGATGAAGGCTATGTCCATGGCTCGCTGAAATGTTTCTCTTGCATTCATCAATCCAAAAGGCATTTTGGCATACATGAATGTGCCCCAAGGAGTGGTGAAGGTTGTTTTTTCCCTGTCCTCGGGCATGACTGATATCTGATTGTAAACAGAAAATCCATCAATCATGGATATTCTAGATGCACCAGTGACCTTCTGCAATATGTGTTCCATGTTGGGCAAGGGATAATTGTCTTTTCTTGAGCTCCTGTTTAGGTTCCTGAAATCAACACAGAGTCTGATTTCGCCACTTTTCTTCCTCACGGGGACCAAGTTGGCCACCCAATCAGAATATCTCAAGGGGAAAATGATTTGGGCATCTAGCAGCTTCTTCACTTCTTTCTCCATGATAGGTAGCAACATGGGATTTATCTGTCTCAACTTCTACTTGAATGGCTTAGCCTCCTCCTTTAGCGGGATCTTGTGCTCAATGACAGATGTGTCATATGTCTTGAGGTCTTCGTAGGTCCATGCAAACACATCAGAAAACTCCTTTAGAAACTCAGTATATCCAGCCCTCTGTCCCTCGTTCATACTCCTTGACAACTTGACAAACTTAGGCTCCTCTGGTGTGTCTATGTTGCACTCAGTCGTGTCAGCATCATCACCTGAAACTCTCCCCTTTACTGCCACATCGTTCCCATCAAACAATCTCTCTAATGGGACCAATCCCCTTGGAATGTAATTGCTCGGTAGTTGAATAATATGGTGGTTAGAAATTTTATTCAAAAACTCCCCAGGGGGATGGTCACCTTCCATGTCAGGATCCTCATCTATGTGCAATGCAGAAAAGTCATCAACGGATTGGAGAAATTTTTCGATCTCCAGATCATCTTCAAATACTTTCCAATGTTTGACATTGTCTGGTACAGAAGGTCTTTATTTTACTTCAACATCATATCTGACCATAGGCGGCGAAGGAACTTTGAGCAAACTAGTTGTGACAGCTAAAAGGTCGACTGAGGCATTTTCTTCCCTCGGAATGAAAAAAATGTTGAAAGCCAAGAAGAAATTATCCACTAGGTCCCATACCTCATTCCTGTAATTCTTGAGTCGAGGATGCTTGGCCTAATAAACATTTTTGACCTGCTGGACAATCAATTCTACATCTCCAAACACAACCATCTCCTTTACCCCCATTTGTTTTGCAGCCCTCATACCTAGAACAAGAGCTTCATACTCCACCACATTGTTAGTGATTTCGAATTCCATCTTGTATGACAGAGATATGGTCTCTTGACAGGGTGATATGAATACCACTCCGACACCTGCACCTATACTGGAGGAAGCTCCATCAAAGAACATCTTCCAAATAGAGGTGGTTGGAGGAGGCATCTCTTGATTAATAATGGGTGATTTTCTAATTGGTAAAGGGGCCTCAGGAGTCTCAGTGATCTGTAACAAACTAGACCCTAAGTCAGTGTCAAGTGCAAATATGGGGTGATTAGTGGGGTTCACTTCATCACTGAAAATATAGGCTAGTTGGGCTTCTCTGTACAATCTCCTGTGTTCCCCTCCAAAAACTGGAATGGTGGCATATGTGAGATCCATATGTAACGTTCCTCCAAGTCTCTTAATCCAAGACCTTGACAACAACATGCCAAACTTGGGGGGAACATCAACTACCACAATATCCATGACCATACTCTTCATGGGCAGCTGAAACAAAAAAACTACCAGGTCCTTGATGACTCCCAAACATTGCACCCTCCTGGAGTCAAAAGAATAGAGGTCATCATAGGTTCGGGTGACCTCTAGCCCTATCTCTTCCATGACGGTTTTGGGCATGAGGTTGTGAGAAGCCCCAGAATCCATTAAGTAGTTGTGCAGCACTTTATCATGTATGTTCAGGGACGTGTAGAAAGGGGGGGATGAGTCATCTCTATGTTCCACCATGGGGCCTAGGACAACTTCTGTCTTTTCATCTTGGAGGTTTATGGAGTCTGTGGGAAGGCATGAGGCTTCAGACTGTAAAATCTCAGAGAAGCATTCTTTGAATTCTCCATGTTTAATCAGCTCGGTGAGGGGCACATGGATTCTGATCTTTTGAATTTCATGCTCAAAACTAAAAGGAGATGCAAACCTTGGAATTTCTCTTATTTCAGGGACATGATTGTGGACAATGGGAGAGATGGGTTGAGATTTTTTACCTCTGTGATTGTCTGCTACTTTATTAGCAGGCTTCTCTACTCTAGCGGACTGCTCAGGAATATTAGGTGTTGTTGTCCTTTTGTCGGACCTCAGGTTGTACCTGCCTTGACCACTGCCAACCTTATCTCCCTTGCTTAATTCATTTAGTTGATTGTCCATGAGAGACTCCTCATATGCTGATTGGGTGAGATGAGGAAAAGGAGGACTGTCCCCAAAGCAATGGATTTCAGGATCCATCTCGTCTGCTTCCCTTTCTTCATCTTCGACCACAAAATTGTTCTGAAAAGGGGCCTGGATTCTTTGGTCTTCTCTGTCTCTTCCCTTTTCCTTTTGCACATTCGGTGGAGCAAAATTGTTTGGCCTTCTGAAACCTCCCTTGTTTTCGGCGTTATGGGGACCTTTGTATGTTTTCCTCCCTTCCACCCTCATTCTCTCCATATCTACAGACAGAGACTTCAACATCCTGGTCAATTCATCCACCTAAGGGTGGGGCACCAATGTGCCAGAAGTTGAGCCTTCAGATTTTCCCTTTCTTCTGTCTGCGTTATCCTTGTTCCTCAGTCTGTCAACTGCTAATATGTTGGATTCCACCTCAATGGCCGCATATTGAATCTGAGCTAAGGAGGTGGATCTTCTTTCTCTCAATAAAAGGCAGAAATCAGGGTCAAATGCACCAGCATAGGAAATTTGAACAGAGGCTTCTGAGGGCTTTATCTCTGCAGGAATCTTATTATACATCTTATTGAATCTTTTGGAGAAGTCAGAGACAGAATCTCCTTCCGTTTTCTTCAGAGACCCAAACTCTGTCATGTAATACATGTAATCCTTCCTATCTCCCCACTGCCTCAGGAAAACACTATCCAGGGCTTCAATTCCAGCAATAGACCCGGGGGCCAGTCCCCTGAACCATTTCCTCACCTCGCCATCCAGGCTCTGGACAAAGACTCTCATCCATACATCTTCATTTTCAATGTTTAGGTTGTCTTCATAACTGTAGAAAGCAGCCAAATGCTCTCTTGCAGTTACGTCCCCTTCTCCAGTGAACTTGGGCATGTATTTCAAATTGTCTCCAGCAGGGAGAGGATTCATAGGATGGGATAGGATTAAGGGAGCATACTTAGCACCGACTATGGAATCCATTCTATTCAGAGGGGTATTAGCACTAGCCATAGGAATATTAGGTGGAGGAGAACTAGGATGAGAAGGAGTTCGTGAAGGGGCTACTGGGAATGAATCTCGAAGTGGAGTGGGAAACAAGAGAGGATTCAAGGAGAAGGATAACGAGCTCAAGTCAGCATGTGCTCCTCTTTGTGCAGGAGTGGGGAAATCTTCTGTAATCCTGGGTCTATGCCAAGGAACAGCTTCAGAAGAGAGGGGAGTGACAATGATTTCTCCCTCCAATCCCACACCAGGAGGGGAAAACTCAGCAGGAACACTCCCAAAATTTAAGAAACGAGAAACCTCTGAAGGAGGTCTATTAAGAAACTGAGGAGGAGAAAAAGGAGTTCTCACAGAAGGAGATGGCGGATTACCTATTTCGGCGATGGAAACTTATTTTGCAGAGCTCTTTCCTCTTCTGAGAACTACCTATGGGTCAGCTTCAGGTGTAGCTAGAGGCAGCTGTGGATGTGACCGCGTATGTATGCCTCTAGAAGCCACAATTATAATAGAGAGTACACTCCAATGGAGTCGTCACAATGGAGTCTCTAGGTGCACAGTAGAAATCTCGATAATTCTGATATTTGATGCACCTTCGGAATCAGTTGATCGTTGTCATTCAATCTCGGGGAAAATATTCAACTTCGTCCCCGGCAACTGCGCCAAAAATGTTAGCATCAGAAGTCACTCCTGTATTGCTTGTAGGAGCAGAGCCTGACACCCATCAGTTTAATGTCATGATTTGTTATAAAGGGGTGATCAAATGGAAGGAAACTCAGAACAATATCATCTCAACTCTGAAACTAGGCCAGGCATGCATGGGCAAATGAGGTCTTAGATAAACTTCAAACAGTGAGTTGTAATAAAAGGTGAGCAGGGGGAAGATTTGTATAAGAAGAGTGCAAAGGTCTGTCTAAACATCAGGATTCTAACAGACTGGAGAAGAAAGCGTCCAAAAGAAATATCCTCTTACATTCAAACATAGAAGACCAGAGAATACAGGAATGTCACAACAAATCCTTTATCATAACAAAACTGCAACAATTCATGCGAATCATTCGATCACGAACTCCCTGGTATGAGATGAAAACATAGACGGAGTAAGAAGACTGTTTGTCATAAAACAAGAAATCTCAGATACAGATGCATAACCAGGAAACTAGACTGATGTTAAAACTATACAGTTAGGAGCTGCGCTCTACCATCGATAGATACAAAAATGGTGAAAACGCCTACATATACTCAAAACAACAACAACAAAAAAACCGAGACGCTGCATTAAAAATTTGCATCTGCATGGCCTCTAACAATCTGCAGTTGCAGTCTCTGAATGATAGTGCAACTATGGCAGACGCAATCTAACTCTTGGCAGTTCAGTGGGCGAATCGACGTGCCTTTAATTCGTCGTCGGACTTTCCCATTATGGCGAAGGTGATGTCTAACCATCACCAACTGCTTCAATAACTGCTTCATTGGGATTGAGGATGGCCCGGCCAACTCGGCACTTCTGCGATGTGGACGGCCCCTCACGCTGCCACCTGGATTGGTTGAACGGCCTGATGAATAGGCGTGGAGGCCAGCGCGAAGGATGGGGTGCATGACGGAAGTGGTGGGGCCAAAGTTATGAGGGCGAGGCATGAAGTGATGAGGGGTGAGAGAGGTTACAGGGGAGACACATGTCAGAAGGAAATAAGTGGAGGAGGCAGGAGATGAGACATAATGGGCACATTTTAGTGGGAGGCTGACGTGGAGGGGAGCGGGACACATGGCAGGTGGTGAGTGGATGATGAGATGGGGAAGGGACAACCTGGACCAAAGAGTGGAGAAGGACAGAATGACACATGGCAACAGAGGAAAGGCCGCTCCGGAGCATGACATAGCAGGGGGGAAGGACCCACGTTGGTTAAGAACAAAGCAGCTGAGAAGGATGGGATCGTGCGAGCGCCATTGATTTGGGCGCTTCGATCTCGACCGTTGGGAAGTTGCACACCCGATTCCAGACGCCACCCCCCCTCTGCTTAAAAGTAGAAAGGCAGGGGGGGTCCGGAATTGCCTTGAGCGCCATTGATCCGGGCGCTCTGATCAGGACCGTTGAAGATATGCGCCCTCGATTCCAGACCCCCCACCTCCGCTTAAAGGTAGAAAGGTAGGGGGGGGAATCTGATACGCATCGTCGATCTGAGTGGGTGAAATCCCACCGTCGAGAACTGATTCCCATTTAAACCCAGGCGTATTTGCATTGCAAACTTAGGGTAAGTGGGTTTTTAACCCATTCTTTTCATTTTATCCCTGTTACAAGAAATATCGCTAACAAAATGAAGTAATTTTCCAGAATTGCAAGATTGTATTAAATTTATGTTTGTGATGCATCAATTGATTTTGAAGATTGTGCAGAATTAGATAAGAATTTCTTACAAGTTTGAAGTGAGTTGTTATAGGAAATGAGATGAGACTTCATCTCTCACCTTCATGCACCATATAATGAAGTCTCTCAATCATATTGATTGTTTCTTGTATTAAATAAGGTTTGATTGGAATTGATAGGGTTATGTTTGCTTTCTTTTTCAAGAGTAAAGAGAGTGCATTATCAACTATTATGTGAATTTGATTTCTATAGGAAGCAATATCTAAGTTCATCTCTCTATTTCATGAGCCTATAATGAACATACTTGTCATCTAAAGAAGAGCCTTTTCAATTGAATGTTTGTTTGAGAGTTTTACTATGAGATTTATCTTCTAGGTTTGAAGTTGTGTGAAACATTTAGATATTCCAAAACAAATTATTTTGTTATTGAGTGTTTCTTCCTTATGATATACTCATCATACATAGGAACCTATCTTTTATCGGCACATATAGTGCATCAAATCTACTGATTATGAATCCCGGTTAATAATTTATGTTTGGTAATATATTATGCATATAATTGCACCAACACTCCACTTTTGGGTATTATAATGTATTTTTTCCATCGCAGATACTCCTCTGACCTCACACATTAGGGGGAATATGTTATAGCAAGATTTTCCTCACCCTATGAAAATTTTCTCAGAAGGATTTTTTCCATTTCCCTATGCAGACTTGAAGTCCATTTTTGCAAATCCCAAAGATAAAAACAATATTTTTCCACATATACGCACCCTACCTATTATACAACATGCATATACATAGGTTTCACAATTACGACCCGCATACATCAGGTTTTGTGCCCAAAATTAAAAAATGGTGTCAGGTTTCCATGTCATATCATGAGATCCATGGTCCTTGACCTTCCATATACTCGAAATGTTCTGACTTGGCCCTTCAGTTCCACTTGAATGCTATAAATGGGACAAATACAAGCTATGGAAAAGAGGAGAAGAATTCAACTTTGAGAGAAAAGTTACTCTAGAGAAATTATTCACTTCATATTGAGTCTACATCCCTTTATCCTTTTAATTCTGGACACATTGTTCAGCCCCCAAGCTCTTCCCTACTTGATTGAGAACCTCATTTTCCCTCTTATATGAGCATGCATTTGATGAAAGATTGAAGTGGTGGAGGCCCATCTAGAAGGGACTTAGTTTATCGGTTTCGAACCGTGCCGACACGAAAGTTTGTAATCCATTCAGTTCTGTTGATAACATTTTAATATAAATACTCTTTTCTCATCCAATTAATATCTTTCAAATATTTGAATTGTTATTCCATGGCCATATTTGTTATGAATGTTGATGGATTATACTATAGAATGTGCTAACATTATATATTATCACCATATGCTTGTGTTTCTTGGTTGTTGAGGACAAGTTCCAGGTGTATTATTTGAGTCAAGTGCTCAATGGTGGACTTCATCGAACGTTTGGACGAGGTAGGATATTTATCTTATCGTGTTATCATATTTTATTAGATAGCATATATGATATCAGAGTTGATTTCTGCAGTCATTTCCATCTGTTATGGTTTAGCCCTAGCCATAGAGAGATTTTCCTCGTAACACATCCAACAATGTTGATTTTCATACGACATCCAACCCTTCAAGGAAGAGGCATTATGTGATTTTTCCCCTCTAGATGTCTTTGATGTTCTCTTGGGCTAGCCATATATGTGGAAACACCATGTTATTTATGAGTCTCAACCCCATAGTGTCATTGATACTCTGGGGGGTCATCTCTATAGGATACCAAAGGTAATTCTGACTCTTTTCCCCCCTAAACAGTGTCGCAACGTAGTATCTCATACTACAAAATTCAACTTCTTCATAGTTTGTTCAAAGCATGAACGAAAGAACACAATTGCAACCTTAGTCCAAGCACCTTCTATCCAACACAAGCAAGTCGACAAGATTGAAACAAAGTGTAAAGATTATTTCTTCACGCAATAATATCATGTAGCTAGACTGGTTAAAAAGGTGCAACTCTTCAAACCACAGGTTCATGACAACATTCAACAAGATAAGCAACACAACTTCTCCAACAAGGCAAGCAACTCATCAAGATGTAGATTCAACAAATTATTTTCCCTCTCCCTCGGGCACTCAATGAAATGGATACCATTTATTCCTAAGGAGGTAGGATTGATCTAGGTGGATATCGGTGGCCACCCACCTTTTCCACCTGGCTCAAAACAATTTTATGGCAAATTTGACATTTTACTATGTTTACCAGTTTTTAACTTCTAGGGCCATTTTGAAGGCCTAAATGAAGGTTTTTGATATCAATCTTCTCAATGACAAAAAAATCCTCTAATTGAGCCCCCAAAATAAATATCCTTGGCAATCCCTTTCCAATGATCTATCATGCGCCCCAAACGAAGATCATATGTGAAAGTTACACCCCTGAGAAGTTGATACACCAAACTACCCAAAACGACGTCCACAAAATTGTTGGCTTTTCATCTTCCGGGGTTAGGTTTTTGGATTTATATATGATAAAAAGGCCTTTGGAGCCTCATTGTAGAATAATCTTCTTGTGAATGTGAATAAGGGTCACATCTCTTCTCATAGATAACTGCCACCATTCTAGCAAGTCTTTCACTCTGTATTTTTATATTCTTTGTACATTTTCGCTCATTAATAGAAAATTGTGTATTACTATATATATGTGTTTATGGTTTCATGTTTGATACATTTATGTTATATTATTGGATATCCAAGATACATATGTACATTTCTTTATTATAGCTCTTCTCTCATTTCGTGCCGAAAATAATACAGATCAGATGTCGAGATTAAGAGGGAGCTCACCACTCCCTATAATACTTAACCAAATGGTGTAGCAAAAACAAAATATAGAACTATAATGGAAGAAGTGAAGACTATGATCCACAATCAAGATATTCCAATGCACTTATGGGTTGAAGCAACAAGAACAAAAATGTATGTCCAAAACAGATTATCCCATAGTGCACTTGGATTCAAAAACCCCAAAGAAATGTTCTCCAGAAAGAAGCCAAAAGTAAGCCATCTAAATATATTTGGTTTTCCAGTGTTTGTACACATTCCGAAATAAAGAAGAACCAAGATTGATCCTTTATGAAAGAAGGGAATTTTTGTTCGATACCGTAAGGTCTCTAAGGCCTTCATAATTTACATACCAGGTTACCATCATATTGAGATCAATATATATGTAACCTTTGCTGAATATGCAGCGCTAAATAAATCAAGGAGATGCCATCTTGAAAAAGTATATGAAGAAGAACCTGTAGCTCCCATATTTACAGAACCAATGAGGGAAGTTACAGTTACCCATTGTGATGAGATTCCATAAGATCATGATATGACAGAGTCTCAAGAACCTCCTCAAATGTCGATCTCTCATAGGATAAATCCAACTTGGGAAAGAGAACTCATTCAATATGAAGAGAAGTATGGTACCCCAGAAGGAACCATGAGACAAAGAAAGAAACGTAAGTCATTCTCCAGTTATATGGACTTGATGTGTGATCTCATAGAAAAGGAGCCTACTTTCTTTGNGATGTATGGGAAATAGTTCCCAGACTAAAGAACAAATATGTGGTATCTTCCAAATGGATATATAAGATAAAACATCTTGCAGATGAAAGTATTGAAAAACATAAAGCAAGCTTTGTAGCTTGTGGATTTTCTCAAAAGGAAGGCATTGATTATGAAGAGGCATTTTCTCCTATAGCTAGATACACTTCTATCAGAACAATCATAGCTCTTGCAACCAATATGAAGTGGAAGTTACATCAGATAGATGTGAAAACAAACTTATTAAATGATTTTATTGAAGAAGAAGTGTATACATAACAACCACAAGGGTTTGAATTTGAATATAGAAAGACTCATGTCTACAGGTTGAAGAAGGATTTGTACAGGTTGAAGAAAGCTCCTAGAGCTTGGTATGGAAGAATTTATAGTTTGCTGATGATATTAGGCTTTAACAAGAGTAAATATAATTCTAACCTTTACTTCAAGGTTATGAATGATGATCTAGTTATATTTTTGTTGTATGTGGAAAACTTATTCTTAACTGGAAAATAAAGGCTCATCATAGATTGTAGGAAGAAGATCTCTACATAATTTGAGATGAAAGAACTAGGCCTGATGCATTATTTCTTAGGCCTTGAAGTTTGGCAGCTCACCCAGAGAAGATATTCCTTAACCATCGGAAGTATGTAGTTTAAATACTAAAGAGGTTTGATATGTTGGAATGTAAAGACATGAATACACCAATGGAAACAAAGTTGAATCTCCTGGTTGATACTTTGTCATAATTAATTGATTCTACTATGTACAGACATATTATTCATTCGTTGATGTACCTGATGAATGTCAGGCCCGATATATGATTTGTTGTGAACATCTTGAGTCAGTATCTAGTAGATACCATACGTTTTCACCTTGTATCTACAAAGCATGTGATGAGATACCTTAAGGGTATGTTGGACTTTGGTTTTTGTTATACTCAAGATCATGAATTTAGACAGGTTGGTTATACTTATTCAGATTGGGCTGGAAGTGTTTCTGATAGAAAGAACACTTCAAGATCTTGTTTCAGTCTGGGGTTAGCCCTGACTTCATGGTAGAGTAGGAACAAATCCAATATTTCTCTCAACACGACAAAAGTGGATTACATTGCAACATATTCTGCCATTTTTAAAGCCATATGGCTTCACAATTTTTTGACAGGTCTGTTCGATATGGAGATGGAAGCCACTGTGATTCTATGTGATAACCAAAGTTGTATAAAGATGAAGAAGAAAATAGTGCTCCATGATAAGTTGAAGAACATACAGATCCGATATCACTACATTTGTGATATATTGTAGAGGGGATCGGTAAAGCTCCAATAGTTTGGCACATATGAGAAGGTTTCATATGTGTTGACCAAACCTCTATATCATGTAAAGTTTGAATACTTTCGAGACAAGCCTGGTATAGTTCGAAAGGACCTCCCTCAAAAGGGGGACTGATGTTGATTATACTATGGTGTCTTGATCAACAATGGGTAGCTCCATTACGATTTTATATCCTAGGGGATTGATCATCCCTAGATAGATCCCAAAGGTTTGGTAAGGACGGTCTGTCAGAGTACCTGTGCATGCAAATTCCACTTGTGGTTAGTAGTGGTAGCTCCACTAGGATTTTATATCCTAGGGAATCCTTTGATTCTGAGGCAGATCCCGATGATCTGACAATGACAGTTTATCAGAGTACCATGTGGTATCTCCGTTAGGATTTTATATCCTTGGTACTCTTATGAATCCTGGGAAGACCCTGAAGGTCTAGTAAGGATGGTATTTCAGAGTACAACAAAATGTTGTTGTTTCACCTGCCTCATTCAGTTGCTATATGGTGATGTTGTTATCTCAACTTCGTGTTGATGATGTTGATGATAATGTATCAACCTCATACTGATGTTGATGATGATGTATCAACCTCGTTTTTTTGTTGTTGATGTTGTATCAACCTCGTGTTATTGTTGATGATGTTGTAATAATCTCATACTATTAATGATGGTGTTGATGATGTTGTTTCCTTAGCATTATGCTAATTGATTTTGATGTAGATAATAATGATGATATTATTCCATCTCCATGCTATGAATGATGATTTTATTTATGATGAGAAAACATTTTGATGATTTGTAGATATGCCAGTCAATGTTCCATATGCTGATGATGTTGTTTCCCTCTCTCTCTCCTAATGATGTTCTATTTAATACCCTTATTTTTAAGGGGTAGTTTTAAAATATTGTAATTGTGAAGAATATTCTAATTATAATTGAGCTATTATTATGTAGATCAAATCTCCTTTTGTGGATTGATCATGTCGGGACTTATGTATGACCAAATCCCCTTTTTTGGATTGGCCAAACCATATTCATATGATGTTAATTGAGAAGTTGGCCCCTAGGGTTTATTAAAGTGGTTTTAACCACTATTGGAAGAATTTTACCCTGCTTGGTTAAGAGGCATAACCCTAGCACCCCTCATCTAGTATAAATAAGAGAGGATAGAACCTCTATAATGTTTCCCTAAAATGTCATAATTTAATTAATTTATTTTTTTCTTTCCCTTCTTTCCTCTTAAGGATATTAAACTTCATTTATTCATTAAGGACTTTACCTAAACATAACCGGAAGGGTGGTGGATAAATTTGAATTCAATCAAGGATCCATTTGCAATTAAATAGTAGTCCATATTGATGCTTCATATAAACTATACCACCGGCCTCCACAAGGACTAATTATATTTATATATGAATGTGAAATGATACCATAATATAGTCCAAGCTTCTGACATCACCAAATTATTTATGTTCATAGGTATTTCACCATAACTTATGCCTCATTCGCACAAGTAAGACTTAACATTGGGTATCCATGTATGGGAAACTTTAAATCCTAAGGTGATAACACGATTTCCTGGGAAAAAGAGACAGATACTAAATTAATGTATTTCAGATAGTGTGATAGTTCTCCCATGCGAGCTTTATGACCTGTAAGGTGTTTTTCTAAGGTTAGTTATACTTGCTAAATACTTAAGCCTCACATTCATTCCTATCTGGACCATCTCTGGCATAGGTTTTTTTTTTTTTTTTTTAACCAAAATCAATGATCGTGAGGGAACCCTAACCAGAACTGAAGTAAGGGTTAAAAACGAGAAGTTCCGGACTATCTTCCATTACGATTGTTCTGCGGATATCAGTTATATTCTCTTAGGTACGATTGTAATGGATTAATGGCTTTCATCCAAGATAATTAAAGTGTTCTGAACGCATTTCCTTTGACACTATCACGTGTTTTAAAGTGCCCTATAGAAGATACACCACCTTGCCCTAACTCCGAAATTTAGGTACAGGCCCTCATTAAACAACTTTGTGACTAGATGACGGTTATCCAATGACTACCGATCCATTTTGATTTTTGGCTCTATGTTTTCCTATGGAAAATAGTCTCGTGGAGGTTTTTGGTTATCAATCTTTGTCGCGTATCTCTATTTTGACGTTTCTCCTATATACTTCTATTTTGACATTATATATGTGTATAAATCCTTTAGAGCAGGAAGACTATCATTCTGGAGGTCGTTTACTCAGTGAATCAGTCAACCATGTCCGTCTTCCGTGTAAGTTTTAACAATTTATTAAACATCAAGTAGAGTCTTCAACAGTTTATTACGACGATGGTCATCTCATTTTGTTGTTCTTTTACGAGTTTAGATAAATTAACCCCTATCATTAAATTTTAATATGATTTAGGTTTAGTTCATGTACATAAATTATCTGGGCTCTTTGTTCATCCATGTTTTCCCAAAATTCACGGCACTTTTTCTATTCGTTATTTTCCCAAGAAATACCAGTTAAATCTCCGGGAAAAAGAAAAGGGACTTAGGTATTCGCTGAGCCCTCAATTTTGATTCCTCCTTAGTCTTACCCTATGGCTATACATCGTGGTACAATGTTGAATGCCTAGAAAGTT
>SNQJ01S0031500.1:68147-81267 GCA_010110895.2 Picea sitchensis | reverse complement strand
TACCCAGATTCCTATAAGCTATAAGGTGAACCCTCAGGGTCTAGTTATGACAATTCTTTACATTGACTATTTGATCCCTCGTTATTTTCTATGAATTCGATCCTAGATAGGTTTAAACAAGTCTTTGACATAGCTCGACTTGTATTGTCTATATATTAAGAAAAACTAACAATGTTGTCTACTTTATTTGATTTCAATGGTTACTATACTATCTTTGTTTTCTATTAAAGTATTGGTATAAATCACTAATGATGGGCCTTGTTGATGTGAGGTACCCATCAGAGTTTTACTGCACTCTCCTTCCTCGACTAATCATCTATCAGATAGCAAGGGACAAGGCAAGGATCTGAGATTGCGCATCAGAAGATGAGTATTCCTCTGGAACGATTAAACCATTGGTTCAAGCATTTTCCATGCTATTAAAGTTTCGTTACCTTTATTTCATTTACATGCTATTAATACTTTTGGGGTATGTTTTCTTTTGCAGAGATTCGTTTCGTGCAAGTTTCAGATATCCCCCTATGTTCTTGAAAAAGGTATTTGGGTTTCAATCTCATAGATTCTAGGAAATGGAAATTGCAGTTCCACCCAATCCTCCATTCCAATTTGTTCTATTATCGCCTTCAGTATTATAAGAGGGTCCATATTCAAANAATTTTGAGTTTTAAACAACTATGTAATGAATTTTTCCTTGATATAGAACTACAGTCCTTATCATATGCACTTGGAATGGCACAGTAACTGGCAGCGAGTTTCAGCTCTAGGTTTTCGAGTACCACCTATTGTTGAAATAATTATTCCAGTCTAGACATTTCGATTTACATGTACTCAAACTGTCTGTTCTGGTACTAATATAATTACCAGAATTTTTCTATGGTACTAGAGTCACTGGTATTCCCTTATTTTTCTATATTAAAAATTTATATTGAAGAAAAGGAATCGTCGTTATTCCTAAGGCTAGGAAAAGGAACTTGTAATGTTTCCCAAAATTCCCAACAATTTTATTTTTATTTTTTATTATTATTTATATTATTAGTTTTACCGTGCTTATAACATACTCATACCACAATTGTATAGTGCTTTGATAAAAGCCTAGTCATTTATTATCTCACCCTTAAACATAATATGATGCATTTTTCTCCTTACTACATCATTGAAAAAGGGGTTTGGACTTAAGACTATTAGAATTAATTTACATATCTGGATACATAATATTCTTGTTGTGTACCATAATCGTACTTCGAAGGGTATCCTTTAACCTTTATCTAGAGCGACTACAGGACTTGTATAAGTCTGTTGGGCTACTTACATGAAACTTTAGTGGCTACTTCGTGACATATTTAGGTCTCGATTCCTATTCCGAGCAGGTTTGATAACTTTCTTTGAGTGTAAAGTATAACGATTAGCAGTTAGAGAGGCCACTCTAGTTCCGTGAGTGCGGAGTGTATTTGTATATGTGTAGGCGTTGTGAGGTATGCATAGAGATGGCGTTAGGTAGTTAGGGTTTTGTAAAGGTACACATTGTTATTTCCTAAATTGAAAACGAAGTTGGAGTGACTAGTTTCGGATGCAACTTTCTAGTGCGTCAACTGAGTATTAAATGGAAAGAAACACATACAAGAATTAAACCAAAGCCCCAACTGGCTATCATCCTCATTCATTAACTGGTGATGGGAAATACAGGAGCAAATGTTGTGTATTAAATAGAGTCCTGACTGTTACATTAAAATTTCTCTGCAACTCCTTTCCTCGGCCTCCTATTTGACTTGCGTGCCCATCGATTCTTTTCCACCTTGCCCTAAACACGTGGTTATGGTACTTCACACTGTTTCTCTCATTAAATTGGGACATGTACTCTCATGGCTAGCATTCAACGTTCTCTTGGGTTGTATGACTTGGCGGTAATCCCCTATTTCCAATGATATTGTTACCGCTGCTGGCATTAGACTCGGGCATTGATGGAATTACTTGCTCTGTGTGGGAGGGAGTCATCTATCCACCTCACTCTTAACCTGGTAAGTTTATTTGAACCCTGTTATAACGCATGTGTATTATGGTTGTTTAGGTAACTACTGGCTAAAATATTTAATGAAGTTTTTTTACGGTCTTCGTTGTTCTGTGAGGTTCCCATCTAAGAAATTTTAGACTTGGAATAGTTTTCCCCATGTTTTCGGTCGAAATAGTTAGCGTACGATTCCCTGTGGAAATCTCTCCTATTGTTCTCCAAATTCCTCTAAATTGTCCACTAGTTACCAAGTCTGTCTTATTAGCTTGGAATAATGGAGGTATTAGAGAACGAAAGAGGTCTTTGTTCTCGGCCATTTCTTATTACATCAGTCAGGAAAAGTACAGTGGTAAAATACTTTTCTTCGGGGTTCTGTCATTTGGAAAGGAAAGGCTTCAGACATTTCTATCTCCATACCTAGATCCTACTTAGGAGAACTTGAGACTGCAAATGTCTTCTTGGTCGTTAGTTCCGAATTATTTTCCTATACTACGTCAAGTATTTTATTTGTGGAACAAGTTCTTCCTCGAAAGCCCATCACTCTGGAGTCCTGTCACGACTCTATGTCTATTATTTTGTTTCTAGATTCTATACCCTTTTTTTGGCGTATACAAAAATACCGGCCTCCATACAAGGTGGATTCTATTTGTCGAATAAGTTTTGAAATTGGAAGAAAAGAGGTTGTCTGTGTGTCATGAATTATAGTATGTGGTTAAATTGGCAGCATTTGTTTCCTTTCCAGCATATTGATTCTATCCGTGGGCATAAATTATCAGAGAGAAATTTTTGTCCTAATTTTGAGAAAATGTTTTTCTTTCACCAAAATACATTTGAATAGTAATATTCCTTATGTCAATAAGATTGCATGTTGCACCACGATGATTTCAGGATCTGGTTGAGTAAGTCTCTGAATTAGTTTATAAATCACATTTCTTCGAGAGCAAGATTTTGATTATTATCTAAGGGTGGGGCCCTGTTGTATGCAATGGTACCCATCAGGACTCTATCGTTCCATCTCCCCCTTTCGAGCCACCAGATGGAGCTTCAATAGTTCTGTGAAAGGAAGGCGACCTCCATCCCTCGAGTTAAGTACAGACTCTTAATTATATCTATGGCAACTTTATTTCTCTTCCTTCTGTTATGGACTATGTTGTGCATTTTTCAATGATCTTCTTGATTGCAAATTTTTATGTGTTTATTAATTTTAATCTCTACGTTTCTTGCAGGGTCTCTTCCCCTCTGAAATTCCCATCTTTACGAGGGCTTCGAAACCCATAAAAGGTATTCAGTTTCCAAGATAGGGATTTGTTAAGATCACGCAACAACAATGTTTAGCATAGGATTACATTTTTTTATTCTTATAGTCGGACAAATGACTTTATCTCTGTAATTGGTTTGTCAAAAATAAACGGAAGGGACTTCCATTATTTTAACACCTGATAAAGATGTTACCCTTCGTGGCTGGGTACAGAATATTTACTGTTGTTTTGATTTTGGAATTTTAAATAGATCAAGTATGATTATATACATATCTCTCCATGAAGGATTCCTCTTACTTGTATAGAATCAAAATAATAGTCCTTGGTTTGTGAAGTGCTCGACCTGATATATATACTTTGGGTATTATTATAGTCTTGACCTGATATATACTATGATCATTATTACAGTTCAGAATATGAAAGATTTACTTGAATTTACGCATGTTCTCTATAAGAATGGTCTGACAGTATGAGTCATTGGATTTTTTCCTTTAGAGAAATAGAGATGTTAGATATAGTCGTTATTTGTTAATAGGGTTTGGTAATTTCGATTTTAATGTCTTATATAATATATAAAAAGGGTTCCATACTTTTCTAAATTTCAGATTCGCCAAACTTTACGCATCTGGCATTTCCTTTGCATGTTGTTGATGCATATTGTTGGTCAGCATATGATTCATATCATACATGGACATACATATATAATATTAACTATTTATGTTGTAAATAGTCAACTTCAGTTTTGTTGTACAGATTCCCAAAAATAGCATATTTATATATATATATATATATATATATATGTGTGTGTGTGTGTGTGTGTGTGTGTGTGTGTAGCATATATAGGTATATTTTCATGTACGCATCTTTATGAAAATCCTGTCATACAGGGGGTATTTATTTTTCTTCTGAATTTACTAGTACATGAGTTGAGACTCATAGGTATACTATAACTACCTAAAGAAATATAACAATTCATAGATGACGGTATGCTTGATCCCAATCGCATCATGCACAGGATTAGTCTACTCAACAAAATTAATTAAAAGTGTGATTTAGCCTAGAGGTTATCCTATTACAAGAGTAATGAAATTCTGCAAGAATATTTCTTCCCGTTAATACATCCAATGACATTAGTATTTACTCGACATTATGTTCCAGCAAAAATAATCCATTCCTAATTGATTAATAGGAGGTATTGGGTCAATCTCTAATCACAAAAACGTTCGACCAAGGTTCATTCATAGAAATAAATAAAATGCAGATCTATCAGTGATCATAATATTTAACCAAAGACAGAGTTGAATAACCTATCTGAATCAATTCACGCGAAGACAAAGGGAACATCCATGTTCCTCCCAACTATAGAATAGGGTAGCCAAATCCCTTGTCCTATTCACCCCCTAGACTGACCATGAATCCATGAGGGAAAACTTGGAATTTCCTCTTCGACAATGTATTCTTCTGTCAGTGATCTTCTCCTTGCCTCACACTCAGCAAGTAGTGCTCAAAATAGCAAGTGACCTGAAATATTATTTCCCAGCATACTTGGCAGCGTCTTGCCTCCTCACATATGCTATTTATCCAGACCATATTTTTTCCTAAGTCTTTTTCCCTCTCTTGGGAATTTTCGCAGCTTTCTAAATCCTTGATTTTCAGGAGTTTCCAATGGCCAAATCTCTGATTTGCCACTTGTAACAATCATCCCAGAGGTAGTTCCAACATGTTCCCCACTCATGGAGTCACGGTCAATGGATTTTAACATTGTTGTTCCATTTTTCATCCTGCAATCAATATAAAATATTATGTTTTCATACAAGTGTCATAGTCAAATAGTTAGTTGGGTCAAATCAGATCTCTGCCCAACAGTCATAACAATTTATTACAATTATCAAATTCGAAATTTGGAATTGCCATAAATGGAAAAAAAATTCCAAATTCAAATTTACTAAAAACAGAATAATTTTCCAACAATTTTTTAAATTTAAAAAATAATTTATTTTTGGGGATGTCACATCCTTTCCCCCTTCAATAAAACATTGTCCTCAGTGTTCATTCCTTTCTTGGAATAGGATTGGATGAGATTTCCACAAATATCCCTCCAACTCCCAAGTGGCCTCCTCAGGACTAAAGTGCTTCCATTGCACCTTTACCTGAGCAACGACTCTGTTCTGAAGTGCTATTTCTCTCCGGTCCAGAATACGCAGGGGTTCCACCTGGAACTCACCTTCAGATTCCACTTGCACCAAGTTCCAATCAATCATATGAGTAGGGTCATGAACATACTTTTTCAACAAAGAAACATGAAATACATTATGAATTCTTAAATTAGTTGGGACTGCAAGTTGGTATGCTATGGGTCCAATTCAAGTTAGTATCTCGAAGGGCCCACAAAACCTGGGTGCCATCCTGGCATAGTTCCCTAATTTCAACGAAATTTTTCGGGCTTTCACCTTCAAATAAACATGGTCTCCCACTTGAAATTCCAAGTGTCTTCTTTTCTGATCTGCATAGCTCTTCTGTCTATCCTGTGCTTCTTTTAAGTTCTGTTGTACCTTCCTTACCATGTTCTCCATTTCTTGGAGCATCTCTGGTCCAACAATGAGTCTGTCAGCTGGGTTATCCCAACTAATTGGATTCGTACACTTTATGTCGTACAGTACCTCGAAAGGGCTTAACCTAGTCGAAGTTTGGTACCCATTGTTATATGCAAATTCTACCAAGTGTAGATAGTCTTTCCACTTATTCAGTTTTGTTATTACGTACATGCAAAGCATATCCTCTATGATTTGGTTTGTCCTTTTAGTCTGTCCATCCATTTGTGGATGATAACTTGTATTGAAATTCAAATTAGTATTTATCCCTGCAAACAATTCCTTCCAAAAAGCATATATGAATTTTATGTCTCTATCTGAAATCACGATTTTAGGAATACCATGCAGTCTAAAAATTTCTTTCATGAATATTTCAACAATGTTTATAGCTTTAAAAGTAGACTTTACAGGAATACAATGTGTAGACTTACTGAGTTTATCGATTACAACCATGATAAAATCATTTTGTTTCTGGGTTTTAGGCAAACCTATTATAAAGTCCAATGATATCGTCTCCCATTTCCATTCGTGTACTGGTAATGGCTGTAATAGGCCGGCTGGATGTTGGTGCTCAACCTTAACCTACTAAAAATCTTGGCACCTAGCCAAGTATTCTATTGTTTCGCCCTTCATATTAGGCCAGCAAAATAGTTTTCTAAGTGTTGTTATTGCTTTATGGTATCCTGGATGGCCAGAATACGATTTCTTATGCACTTCGTCCAAGACTATTAATTTTAACTCTGTTGAATCTGGTATGTAAAGTCTATTTTTAAATCGTAATAGTCCCTTCTTGTCGATACTTAGATATGGTTTATCTGAGTTTGCGATACTGTTTTGCAATTCTTCCATTATCTTAGTGTAATTTCCATCGTTAATACCTGCCATCCTTATTCTTTGTTCGAGATCACTTTCTGCCCTGCTGATATTTATCTCAAATAACCCATGGATTCTTTTGCTTAAAGTGTCTACTACCTTATTTTCTTTACCCTTGATATGTATGACCTTGAAGTCGAATTCGCTCAAGAAGGCTAGCCATCTTTCTTGTCTTGCATTAATATCTGGTTGGATAAACAGATATTTCACCCCGCTATTATCCCTCAATAGTAGAAATTTTCTTCCCACTATGTAGTGTCACCACATTTTTAAGGCGTGTATTACCATTGCAAATTCTAAGTCATGAATGACATAATTTTGCTCATGTTCTTTTAATTTATGGGTCTCATAACAAATAACTTGTCCTTCCTGAGTTAGGACACCACCTAGTCCTTCCTTACTTGCATCAACACATACGGTGATGTCTTTATCTAGGTCTACTACCTTCAATATGGGTGTAGTTGTCAATAATTCCTTCATCTTGTTAAAACTGTCTTGACACTTCTCTGACCAGTTAAAATTGGTCCCTTTCTTTTGTAATGACGTGATAGGATAGGCTATATTGGAAAACCCTTCTATAAATCTGCGATAATATTAGATGATTCCCATGAATGACCAAATATCTACTACATCCTTAGGTACCGGCCATTCCATAATGGATTTTATCTTCTCTGGGTCTACGACAATGCTTTCTACTGAAATTTCATGTCCTAGATATTGTATTTCCTTTTGATAAAAGTCACACTTGTCAAATTTGGAGTAAAGTTTGTGTTTCCTCAATATTTGTAGAACTATTCTTAAGTGTTCATCATGTTCTTCCTCTGTTTTAGAATATACCAGAATATCATTGATAAATACTACTACGAACTTGTCTAAGTACTGATTGAAAATACTATTCATCAAGCACNAAACGTCGTTGGTGCATTAGTGAGTCCGAAAGGTATGACTACAAATTTGTAGTGTCCATATCTTGTTCGAAAAGTTGTTTTGTTTATGTTTTCATCTTTTATCCTAACTTGATGATAACCGGATCGTAAATCCAACTTTGAAAAGATCTTGACCCCACCTACTTGATCAAACAGATCATTTATCCTTGGTAAGGGGTATTTGTTCTTAATAGTCATTTTCTTCAGTTTTCTATAATTGATACATAGTCTTAGAGTTCCATCTTTCTTTTTCACAAAGAGGACTGGTGCCCCCCATGGTGAAACACTCGGTCTAATATACTCTTTGTCCAATAATTCCTGTAATTGTATTTTTAATTTTGTCAGTTCTGGTAGACTCATTCGGTAAGGTGCTTTTGAGATAGGGGTTGAACCAGGTAGTAAGTCTATGGAGAAGTCTATTTCCCTTCTAGGAGGTAATTCTGGTATCTCATCCACAAACATGTCTCTAAATTCACGTAGGACAACAAAGTCTTCTAACTTTGGCTCATCTTCTTTTTCTAACAGATTCGTTACATGGATGGCATAAACTTGACATCCCTTTATCATACATTTCCTTAGTTGCATCGCTGAAACTTCTCTGACTGATACAGGTTTTGGTATACCTTGGGTTGTTCTAGTAGTGCCAAAATTGTCTTTATAGTTAAGTAACTTTGTATAACAATCTAGTAGTGATTTTTGTTGTTCCAACCAATCCATCCCGATAATCATATCGTAATATCCTAGTGGTAGGATGTTCAGATTTATTCTTATATTTTGACCATCTAAGATGAACTCAAAATTAGAAACAAACTCAACTACTTTCCTTTTAGTTCTTGTTGCTAGTTGTACCAGCCATTATTTTGCGTGCTTCAATTTCTTAAGTTTGTTTGACTCTACTACATCAGGAGTAATATAACTTAACGTACCTCCAGGGTCAATTAAAATAGAAATTCGAGAGTTATTGATTTTACCTTCAATCTCTACCACAGAGGACTGGTGGTCAGCTTGCCGGCCATCTATGGATGCATTTATTTGATGCCGACTTCTACCCACGTCACCCACCATCGAGTCTTCCTGCAAATTATGAAAAACAGTTTTGTTTGCTGAAATTAAACATGGGCAGTTCCTCCTTAGATGAGGTTCTCCACAATCCTAGCACTTTCATGGATCACGGGAGATATCCCCAAACTTCTTCATTCCCAGGTTTTTGCTGATTGGAGTGAAAATCCTTTCTCGGAAAGCTTTTTGCTACATTCCAATAAGGAGGTAGTCAGTATCCCTTCTTCCACTGGTTCATTTGATCTTGTTTCTTATCCTTCCAGAGTTTGGGAAACTCTACCTGTTGTTTATACTGGTCATAGCACATTCATGCTTTCCTGAATACGTCACTCAAGGATTTGGGGTTGTCAAACTCAATTCTGTCCCTGTAGGACTATGGTAAACAAATTAAGAATTGTTGAACTTTTACCTTATCCTCCCGGATGTACGGTACAAACCTTAGTAGTTCCATAAATTTATTTATAAGTTCCTCCATCGTCATTTGTCCAAGTCGTAACTCGTAAAATTATTTCGTTTTCCTTTCATAATAGCTTTCAGAAAGGTATTGTTTCTTGAAATACTTCTTAAAGTCAGACCATTCCAACTATTTCTTCTTTAGGCCCTTGGCCAATTTCAGGTCTTGCCACCAAATGCTGGCCTTCCATTTCAGATTGTAGATGGCCAGTCTGACCTTCATATTGTTGGAATAGTTATAGATCTGGAAGTATTTTTTGATGTCCAACAACCATGCCTCAACTTCTTCTCTTGTCCTAGATTCTCCATCAAAGGTAGTTGGTTTAATCTTTTTAAATTCTCCTTCAAGGTGGTCTACTTGTTTTCTTTTTTTGTTTGTTTTAGTTTTGTCTTCAGCTGAAAATGTTCCTTCATATGAACTATCTCCTTTTTATGTTTCTAACCCAGAGTTCTTGGAGGCCCTTTTGATGACCTCTTCGTCATGGTTATCATCCTTTGGGATTTTCTTGGTCACTACACTGCACAACAAGACTTCATTTATCTCTTGTTGTTCCTGTTGTGCTTTCTTCAATTTCTCATTGTCTGCTTTGAAAACCTGTAGCTCAACAATAAGATTCCTCATTGTTTCCAGTACTTCTGTAGGAGAGCTTCCATCGCTATTCTGTCTTGGATCTCCATGAGGTCCCTGTTCTGGATTTCCTTCCATTCTAATTTCCGCATCATCCTGAGCTACCATAATTCACACAAAACATAAATGTCTTTTGTCTGTAACAAAAAAGTTTATTAGTTTTGCATAGCTCGAAATATGTGCTAAGAAACTAATGTGGCCCTGTTCAGGTCCAATGTTGTAACCTTTTTCTCTTATACCATATGTAATGTTTCCCAAAATTCCCAACAATTTTTTTTGTTTTTTGTTTTTGTTATTATTTATATTATTAGTTTTACCGTGCTTATAACATACTCATACCACAATTGTATAGTGATTTCATAAAATCCTAGTTGTTTATTATCTCACCCTTAAACATAATATGATGCATTTTTATCCTTACTACATCATTGAAAAAGGGGTTTGGACTTAAAATTGTTAGAATTAATTTACATACTTGCATATATAATATTCTTGTTGTGTACCATTATCGTACTTTGAAGGGTATCTTTTAACCTTTGTCTAGCGCGACTACAAGAGTTGTACAAGTCTGTTGGGCTACTTACACGAAACTTTAGTGGCTACTTCGTGACATATTTAGGTACCGATTCCTATTCTGAGCGGGTTTGATAACACTATCTATTATTTCTTTGAGTGTAAAGTATAATGATTAGGAGTTAGAGTGACCACTCTAGTTTTGTGAGTGTGGAGTGTCTTTGTATATGCGTAGTCATTGTGATGTATGCATAGAACTGGCATTAGGTAGTTACGGTTTTGCAAAGGTACACACTGTTCTTTCTTAAACTGAAAACAAAGTTGGAGTGACTAGTTTTGGATGTGACTTTCTAGTCTATCAACTGAGTATTAAATGGAAAGAAACACATACAAGAATTAAACCAAAGCCTCAACTAGTTGTCTTCCTCATTCATTAACTGGTGATGGGAAATATAGGAGAAAATGTTGTGTATTAAATAGGGTCCTGACTATTACATTAAAATTTCTCTACATCGCCTTTCCTCGGCCTCATGTTCGACTTGCATTCTCATCGATTCTTTCCCAGCTTGCCCTAAACACATGGTTATGGTACTTCACACTATTTATCTCATTAAACTAGGACATGTACTCTCATGGATAGCATTCAACATTCTCTTAGGTTGTATGACTTAGCGGTAATCCCCTATTGTCGATGATACTATTATCGCTTCTGGCATTAGACTCAGGCATTGATGGAATTAATTTCTCTATGTGGGAGGGAGTCGTCTATCCACCTCTCTCTTAACTTGGTAAGTGTATTTGAACCCTGTTATAACGCTTGTCTATTATGGTTGTTTAGGTAACTACTGGCTAAAAGATTTAATGAAGTTTTTTGATGGTCTTTGTTGTTCTGTGAGGTTCCCATCTAAGATTTTTCAGACTTGGAATATTTTTCTCCATGTTTTCTGTCAGATTAGTTAGGGTACGATTCCCTGTGGAAATCTCTCATGTTGTTCTCCAAATTCCTCTAAATTGTCCACTAGTTACCAAGTCTGTCTTATTAGCTTGGAATAATGGAGGTATTACAGAATGAAAGAGGTATTTGTTCTCGACCAGTTCTTCTTACATCAGTCAAGAAAAGTACAGTGTTAAAATAATTTTCTTCAAGGTTCTGTCATTTGGAAAGGAAAGGCTTCAGACATTTCTATCTCCATACCTAGATCTTACTTAGGAGAACCCGAGACTGCAGATATCTTCTTGGTCGTTAGTTCCAAATTCTTTTCCATTACTGCATCGGGTATTTTATTTGTGGAACAAGGTCTTCCTCGAAAACCCATCACTTTGGAGTCCTGTCATGACTCTATGTCTATTATTCTGTTTCTAGATTCTATACCCTTTTTTTTGCCGTATACAAAAATACCAGCCTCCATACAAGGTGGATTCTATCTGCCGAATAAGTTTTGAAAAAGGAAGAAAAGAGGTTGTCTGTGTGTCATGAATTATAGTCCGTGGTTAAATTGGCAACATTCGTTTCCTTTCCAGCATATTGATTCTATCTGTGGGTATAAATTATCAGAGAGAAAAAGTTATGTCCTAATTTTGAGAAAATGTTTTTCTTTCGCTAAAAGACATTCAAACAGTAATATTCCTTATGTCAATAAGATTGCATGTTGCATCGCGATGCTTTCAGGATTTGGTTGAGTAAGTCTCTGAATTATTTTATAAATCACATTTCTTAAAGAGCAAGATTTCGATTATTATATAAGGGTGGGGCCCTATTGTATGCAAGGGTACCCATCAAGACTCTATCGTCCCATATCCCCCTTTTGAGCAACCAGACAGAGCTTCAACAGTACTGCGAAAGAAAGGCGACCTCCATACCTCGAGTTAAGTACAGACTCTTAATTATATCTATGGCAACTTTATTTCTCTTCCTTCTGTTATGGACTCTGTTGTGCATTTTTCAGTGATCTTCTTGATTGCAAATTTTTATGTGGTTATTAATTTTAATCTCTATGTTTTCTTGTAGGGTCTCTTCCCCTCCGAAGTTCCCATATTTACGGGGGCTTTGGAACCCATAAAAGGTATTTGGTTTCCAAGATAGGGCTTTGTTAAGATCAGGAAACAACAATGTTTAGCCTAGGATTACATTTTTTGAATCTTATAGTCAGACGAATGACTTTATCTCTGTAATTGGTTTTCCATAAATAAATGGAAGGGACTTCCATTATTTTAACACCTGATAAAGATGCTACCTATCGTGGCCGGGTAAAAAATATTTACTGTTGTTTTGATTTTGGAACTTTAATGATTTTGGAACTTTAAACAGATCAAGTATGATTATATACATATTTCTCCATGAAGGATTCCTCTTACTTGTATAGAATCAAAATAATAATCCTTGGTTTGCGAAGTTCTCGACCTGATATATATACTTTGGGTAGTATTACAGTCCTGACCTGATATATACTATAATCATTATTACAGTTCAAAATATGAAAGATTTACTTGAATTTCCAAATGTTCTCTATAAGAATGGTCTGACAGTATGAGCCATTGAATTTTTTCCTTTAGAGCAATAGAGATGTTAGATACAATTGTTATTTGTTAATAGGGTTTGGATATTTCGATTTTAGCGTCTTATATAATATATAAAAAGGGTTCCAGACTTTCCTAAATTTTAGATTCGCCAAACTTTACGCATCTGGCATTTCATTTGCATGTTTTTGATACATACTGTTGGAAAGCATATGATTCATATCATACATGGAGAGACATATATAATATTAACTATTTCTGTTGTAAATAGTCAACTTAAGTTTTGTTGTACAGAT
>SNQJ01S0031500.1:8396-22316 GCA_010110895.2 Picea sitchensis | reverse complement strand
TATTATTTGAAAAATGAATCAACTTACAATCAAAGTCGAGACCGGCCACCGCTCCTTGATCCTGATCCTGGGCTCCTCTTCGTTTGTCCTCCAACTACTTTGCGTTAAATCTCCTTTGGCATGAGGAAAGGCTAAAGGGTTGGGACAATGGATTCTACAAATGGGTAAAGTTTATTTGCTATTTTTTTTTCTCTCCAAATGGTACCCCTACCCCTTCTTTTATAGGCTAGAAGGAGCTAGGGTTTTGGACGAACCCTCAGCCATGCATGGCCGGAAGTTTTAGTTAACTGACCCATAGATTTTTGTTCCATCGGCAAATTTCATTTTTTTGTGATTCTGAAGGTACACGCGGGCTGTAGTGGGCCTCCTAGGGTGGACGTTTATATACATGTGGGCTGTAGTGGGCCAGCTAGCCTGTACTTTTAAAAATGGAGTTTTTAGAAGAGTTGTTCAATAGTTTTTGGCAAAGAAGGGATATGAGTTGGCCTGATGCCAGGTAAGCATGTGTGATGCAATTTAGGGTTATAACACCCGCCCTAAACATCACTATGGTGAAAATAAATAATGGGTCCCAGCTACGAGGCCATGTTAGGTACCCAAATACAAAAGATACACTGAACTAAAAGAGGAAAGAGGGAAAACCTCATGGGAACAAAATCCCCCCTCAATGTTTTTTTTTGTTTTTTGACCATGGGAACAACAACCTCCCAAGAGTATATCCAACAACCCGTAAGCCAGATATACCAATAACTTGTGACTCAGCGGTGGTCGAGACGTCCCAAGGCCCACTGAAGTGAACCTTTATCCCAGGGGTCGTCTACCCTTCCATCCTTGTCACAACAGGCCAATATGAGCATCTCTACCCCTCGTCGGTTTTGAACCTGTGACCTCCCCGAAGATAACACATGCTCTTAAACATTGGTCCCACTCAGGTGCTCAAAACCCCCCCTCAAATTACAATGCATAAAATAAAAAATGAGAAGGAACAAAAAATAGTTGCTAAGCAACTTTGTCCTTCACTCCAGGAAGACCTCGCAACTGTGCAAGTTTGTGCTCTTTGAAGATGTAGATGTCTGCATGGATCTGATGAAGTATATGCACCATTAATATTTCCACACATATCCACTTTATATTCTTGTAATGAATAATATCCAAATATATTTTGGATAAAACTTTGAAAACTGTACAGCCGTTCCCAGAAAAACGCTGATTTTTTGTTGATTTTGAAATGATCAGAATTTAGTTCCCAAACTCCGTTTTGGATGATTGTTTTTTTGAAATTGGATATTTACCCGAGAGGAATTCAAATATCCATTTTTTTGCTGCAAATTTTACTCAGAAAATATCAAAATGGCGTCTGATGTGCGCAACTCTCTTTTTGTCTCCTGACATGCATGCATGGTGCATGCAAAAGTGTCTGCATGTGACTCCTGAGATGAATTCCATATATTGTCCACATGAATTTTCAAAAACAAATCTGAAATGGAGTAGACATCATCTTCAATTAATGGAATACAAATTTCTACAAATACGTTTGTAGAAGACTCTTCATAATAAGAGGCTTGATCTTCTGATGGCTTCTCTTCTAGCTCTATCTGTTTGACCTCCTCCATGAAATCTTCACAATATTATTTATTCCCAAATAGAACCTCCAATCTGGTCCATTTGGATTTGATCCTTGTGATTCTTCATATACTTGATGGAAAAGTTCAGGAGAAACAAACATGTCGATACTTTCTATGGCCATATCTTGTTTATTGAGAAAGTCATTTTTCACATCGATAAAATTAGGCTCTACTTCCATTTCCATGGTTATTTCTTATAAGCCTCTACTTATGAGAAGAAGTAGAATCTTTGGCTTCCATTCCAAATAGTTATGAGGCATGAAAAGTATTTCCGGTGAATAATCCATCTTTTGTTGTCTTCAATCTTTTGTACATGCAAAAAATGATTTGGTTTAGGTTTTTATTAGCATTCTGTTGGCTCTGATACCATGTAAATGTGTTGAACCTACATAGAACAGATGTAGCTAGAAAATACCACACACATTTTCAGAGAGTAATTGAGAAAGAAGAAGCAAGAGAGAAAGAATGGAAGAATTCTCATTAACCGTATTCCACCCACAAAGAGTGAATAATTTACAATAGATATAGGATACATGAGTAACTAATGAGCCATATTGGTGGTCTAGATTGATCTGGACACACACCAGCAGTTACAAGAGTGAACTGCCACCTAGTCTAGTCTCTCAGGTAGTTACGGGAGTGAACTGCCACCTATCTGAGTTAACTAGTCAACTAGTCTTCAGTTAATTGACTGAACAAAGAGTAGTGAATTGGTGATGATCCCAATGTTGCATGGTGAAAAAACCAATGAAACATCTAAACTCAACTCAACTAGTCAAACTGAAGTGTCAACTGAAAGAGAATATTCTCCCCTAAAATATAGGAGACTTGATAATGACTAATTATGACTAATAAACAAGGAATAACCTTAGGAAAAATAAATCCTAGGTGTGTGTGAAGTAACTCCAATAGAATGTCTATGGTTAAAATTTGGGGAAAAATTCATGAGAACAATGGCGCCAAGAATTTTACATATCTTGTGTTCAGACTCATAGGTAAGGACAATACCACCAATACCAGAATAACTCATTTTATACGTGTCGCAAAAAAGGGTAGTTTAGACTGTAAAATTTTATGGCTAGTCACCATTACTCTCTTATTTCCTAAATATGGTAAAAAATATTTTTATAGAGATTATATTAGCTTGTTTTCTTTGTTTCCAAGGAAACAAATGGTGACCAGTGTTCTAGTATCTTTCCTTTTACATTTTACAAGCTTATCTCTCATCCCTTTGGTCAAGCTAGGCCATTGTCCAAGAGTTAACCCGAGTCTCTTTAATGAGGGTTTTAAAACGTACAGTTCGTTTCTCATTTTAGATATATATTATAATATGAATAGGTGTTGATTCTAAAATAAAAAATCTCATAAAAATGATATTTCTCTCCTTTTGTGATACATGGTATAATAAAACTTTTCATCAAGTTAGTCTTAGAGAAAGACTCTAGATCTTTTTGCATAAGTTTATTTGTATAAACGATAGATGTAATTTTATGTAACTCGACATTACAGTATTCTATGATTGTATTCTTTCTTCCCTGTGTGATTTGTAATTTTTTAAATTTGAATTTTCCCATATATTACATGCTTCTTGTGGCAATTCAAAAAGGGGTCTTTCAATAATATTCTTCATGTCTTCATCATTTATAATAATTTCCACTAAACATATGTTATGTATGTGTTTGAATTGTTAAGAATTTTTATTTTTTTTAAGTAAGTGGAGTGAAACTAATGATGGGTCTCTCCTATGCGAGGGAACCCATCAATTCTTTCTTGGTCGCCTCCTCCCCATGCACTTGTATATTCCTCCAGGAATTGAAAATTCATGACCTGGTGTTAAATCAATATCGAGTTTACATCCATGAGAGGATAGGAAATACTGGGAAACTCTCTCAACTAGAGTTCACTCGATGGGGAAAATACTGGTTCACTCCAATTCATGAGATAAGTGTTTTCAAATTTTCTTTACTTACTATTTTTTTTGAAATTTCATATGCTTATTCTAAATTTTGACTTTGAAAATTCTCATATGAATTTCCCTCGTGTCTTACAGGTGAGGAGAAGGAGTGCATAGTGTTGGGTATGTTTTATATTCTTTGCAAGAGTAGTAGTGTCTCATTCTTTGCCTCGGGAAATTTGTCACATTTTTTACCTAATTTTTTCTATTGCCTCGATTTTCATGTCCATTGTTGGGAGGTTTTTTTGCACATGGATTTTTGCCAATGGTTTTCTATTTCCAATTAAGGAATTAGGGTTTTTGACTAATTCAGGTCATTGGGTTAGCATTTTGGATTGCACTAGCTCCTATATATATATTTTATTGTAAACAATGTATCACTATGAATGAATATAGAATCTGCTGGTTTTCTTGGTTTGGGTTTCCAGTGGACAAATCTCTGTGTAATGTTTGTATTTTCTGTTATACCTTTTCTATTCTTTTACTGAAAATATGTTTGCAATAAATATTGTACAAGGTTAAAATATACACATAGTCACTTCCCTTCCCCATTAAAACTTCCCTTACGAAAGGTACTCGGGATCCTTTCTAGGAACGCATATCCTACATTTATTAACCCATAAATATTGTACTTATTTATTCTATTTCTCAAACCATTAAGTTCTTTGTTCTCATATCAGGTGTCTGAATCCTTGTAATTTGAATTTTGCATTAATACAATGTCTCAGAGTTGTTTTCTGATAACTATCTCCATTTACAGTTATAGTTATTCCTATACATACACGTTCATATATACTTATACCTAGAAATGTATTGTATTTAAGCACTTCCTATATTTTGTTTTGTGAAAAAAAAAATATAACTTACTAATCTGGAAAAATAATCTATAATTCATTGTTTAAACAATGTCTACCATCATAATCCACAACAAGTCCCTTTATTCAAGATAACATGTTATTCCTCTTACTCCTAATGTATTTTTGTAGCTTATTACTAAGGGTTTCACTTATATATTTTATTTTCTAATTGTTTAATGTTGTAAATATTTTTATTTACTAGAGTTTTTCTTGAGGATCTGCTTTTTGTATTCTTATTTATATTATGACAAAAGAACCCTAATTTACTCTTATTCTGTGGATTTTAGTAAAGTAATATCTTTTCTTTTAGTGCATAAAAGTATTTTAATACCATATGGTTGTAGGATATTTAGAAAAAAACATATTATTGTATCTTACAAGTTCCATAATTTAAACTTGGTATAGTTATGTAGAAGTATTCAATCTTTCTTTTGAGGATCTATAACTATATTACATAATTCCATGTTCTATGAATTATAAAGTAACTATTTAGTTTCTACAACATACATACAACTATACAAATTCAATTATGTAGCATAAACATAATTTTTGTAGCTACATGCAATTCATTAATCCCAAGAGGGAAAAAAAGATACATCTATACAAATTCAATCGTATAGCATTCATATGAATTATGTAACTACATGAAAATCATTAATCTATGCATTAATAATCAAATACACCTATACAAATTCAATTTGGTAGCTATGAACAATTCAATATCCAACAAAAAAGAAAAGAGGTGTAATAAAGATACATATATGTAACATTTATGTAACATTTATGTTGGGAAAACAAATGGAACAACCACGTTCCACCCAACCATATATACAGAACAACCAAGATTACTTGTCCCGATCACCCCCTAGCCTAACCAAGACTCCATAAGAGAAAACTAAGCTTCACTCCTTAGCCACTGTCTTTGTGTATAGTTCATAAAATCATTTTCCTAACAATACTTGTTCTCACATAGTAAATAATTATCTCCAAAACATACTAAGGAACATCTTGCCTCACCAATATGTTGTATATATATCATTTCTCATTGCCTAGTACTTTTCCATCCATTTCCCTCCTTGGGAAATTCACATCTTTATAAATTCCTGATTTTTAGGGGTTGTCGGTGATGGAACTCAACCTATGACACTTGCAAAAATAAGCTCAAAGTAACTCAAACATGTTCCCCACTCATGGAGTCATAGTCAACTACTTTTAACCTGGTTGTTCCACCTATTTTCCAGCATTTAATTTATTAAAATATTTGTCTCATACATTTGTCCATCAAAAAATGACATTTGGCAAGTCAAACTCTTTCCCAATAATCACAAAATAATAATTACATGCCTTCATAATTTCAAATACGAATTTCCATAAATGAAAATGTATTTTCAAAGAAAGACCATAATAAAATGTTTTCTTTCTAATATTTGAGGATGTCACATCTTGTCCCCCTTAAGTATAAAATTGTCCTCAGTGTTAGTAATTCACTCAATTCATCACTTGGAACAGATTTGGATAATATTTCATCATTTTGTCTTCCAACTCCCAAGTAGCCTCCTCAAGGCTAAACCATTGCAGTTTTACCTAGGCGATGGATCTGTTCTAAAGTATTGTTTCTTTCCTGTCCAGAATGCATAGAGGTTATGATTGGAACTCACCTTCTATTCCCCCTTGCACCATGTTACAATCAATGATGTGAGTAAGATCATGAATATATCATTTTAACATTGAAACATGAAAAACATTATGAAATTTTAAATTTACAGGGAGTGCTAGTTGGTATTCCACTGGTCTAATTGGCATTAAGACTTCGAACTGATCATAAAACCTTGGCTCCAACTTGGAACAATTTCCTTGTTTTAATGAGCTCCTTATTTCTTTGAATTTAAGGTATACATGTTCTCCAATGTTAAATTCTTGATATCGTCTTTTCAGATCTTCATAGGTTTTTTGTCAATATTGCACCACTTTTAAATTATGTTGTACCTTTCTAACCATCTGTTCCATTTCTTGGATCATTTCTGGTCCAACCATAATTCTATAAACTGGATTATCCCAACTGATCAAGGTTGTACATCTCCTTCCATATAAAAGTTTAAAGGGACTCATCTTTTCCGATGCTTGATACCCATTATTGTATGTAAATTCGATTAAGTGTAGATATTCTTCCCACTTAGTTGGTTTTGTTCTTACATACATTTGTAACATATCTTTGATAATTTGATTTGTATGTTTTTATTCCCATATTTTTGTGGATGGTAACTTGTGTTGAAATTGAAATTAACACCCAAACTTGCAAACAATTCCTTCCAAAAAAATGAGGTAAATTTAACGTCTCTATTTGAAATCACTATTTTAGGAACCCCATGGAAACTAAATATTTCTTTCATAAAATGTTCAACGATATTAATTTCTTTATAAGTAGATTTCACATGTATGAAGTCTGCAAATTTACTCAACTTATCAATTACTACCATGATTCAGTCGTTTTGTCTATGAGTCTTCGAAAAACCTTCAATGAAGTCCATTGAAATAATTTCCCATTTCCATTCTAGTATATGTAGAGGTTGTAAAATACCTTCCAGATGTTGATGTTCAACTTTTACATATTGACAATCTAAGCATTTAGATAAGTATTCATTTGTTTCAGATTTCATATTAGGCCAATAAAATTGTTTTCTTAGAGCTATTATCATTTTCTGGTATCCTAGCTTACCAAAATAGGTATTTTTATGCAGCTCGTTCAAGATCACCATCTTCAATTCAACATAATTACATATATATAAATTATTTTTGAACCTTAGTAGTCCATTCTTGTCGATGTAGAAATTTTTATTGTTCGAACTTCCCTCATTTTTATGCAATTGATATGTTGTTTTGATGCATTCTACTTCATTTCTTCTTGTTGATTTAATTTTGTCTGAGCAATATCACTTTCTTCTTTGTTGATAATTACTTCATATAACTCATTATTTCTCTGACTTAGTGCATTGGTGAATTTACTTTCCTTTCCTTTGATATGTCATACTTCTAAATTGAACTCGATTAGAAAGGCTAACCACCTCACCTCTCTTGCATTGAGATATTGTTGAATGAATAAGTGTTTCAAACCACTCATATTTGTTAGTAATAGAAATTTTATTTCCATTAAATAATGTCGCCACATTTGTAATGCAAGAATTACAACTTCTAATGCATGAATTACAACTTCTAATTCCATATCATGAGTTACGTAGTTTATTTCATGTTCCTTTAATTTGTGTGATTCATAACAAATGACTTGTCCATCTTGTGTCAGTACTCCTCCTAATCCTTCTTTACTTGCATCCACACAAACTATAAAATATTTATAAGGGTCACCCACTTTAAGAATTGGTGTTGTAGTTAGTAAACCTTTCAATTTATCAAAATTGTTCACATTTTTGAGACCAAATAAATTGTGTCCCCTTTTTCTACAATGATGTAATAGGATAGGCTATTTTGGAAAACCCTTCATTAAACCTCTAGTAATAATGGGTGATCCCCATGAATGATCGTATGTATGCTACGTCTTTAGGTATAGGCCATTCCATAATTTCCTTAATCTTTTCAGGGTCTACTAAAATATTGTCTTCTGACATCACATGTCCTAAATATTGTATCTTTTTTTTATAGAAATCACATTTATCAAACTTAGCATATAATTTGTGCTCTCTTAGAATTTGTAATACTATTTTCAAATGGTGTTCATGTTATTCTTCAATTTTTGAATATATTAATATATCATCAATACAAATTAGTATGAATTTATCCAAGTACTAGCTGAATATACTGTTCATCAAACACATAAAAGTTGTTTGTGCGTTAGTAAGTCCAAATCGAATCACTACAAATTTGTAATGTCCATAACATATTCTAAACGTTGTTTTATTTACATCTTTGTCTTTTATCATGATTTCGTGATAACCAGATCTCAAGTCTAGTTTAGAGAATATTTTTGTTCCTCCAACCTCGTCAAATAAATCATTGATTCTAGGTAGAGGGTATTTCTTTTTAATCTTCATTTTATTTAATTGATGATAGTCAATACATAATATTACCATTCCATATTTCTTTTTGAAAAATAATAATGGTGCTCCCTAGGGTGAAACACTTGGTTTGATATATTCTTTATCTAACAATTCCTGTAATTGAATTTTTAATTCTGTTAACTTAGGAACACTCATCCTGTAAGGTGCCTTTGATATTGGTGCAGATCTAGGTAGTATATCAATAGAGAAATTTATTTATCTCCTTGGAGGTAATTCTGGTATCTCTTCCACAATTACATCCTTAAATCCATGTAGCATTGCAAATTCTTCCAAACTTGGTTTTCTTTCTCTCTCTAGCATATTTCTTATTTGAATAGCATATATTTTACAACCTTTACTAATACACTTTTTGAATTGTATTGTTGATATTTGTCTAATAGAAATATGTTTTCTAATTCCTTATATTGTTCTTGATATTTCGTTTTCATCCTTATACACGAATGATTTTTAATAATAGTCCAGTATCAATTTTTTCTTTTCTAACCAGTCCATTCCAATAAGTAAGTCATATGATCCTAAAGGTAATACATTCAAATTTATCTTTGTATTCTGACCATTTATATTCAGTTCACAATCAAGAATGAGTTCTACTACATTTCTTTTTGTGTCTATTGCTAATTGTAGTAACTAGGATTTAGCATACTTTACCTTATTTAGCTTGTTTGACTCTACTAAAGTTGGGGTAATATAACTTAAACTAGCTTCTGGGTCAACTAAAATAAACACTTTTTTGTTATGATTCTTACCTTCAATCTCTACAATCATGGATTGATGATCTGCTTGTCCACCATCCAAAGTTGCATTGATTTTATGAATGGTTTTTCCAATATTTGCAATTGTCGAAGCTTCTTGTATGTTTTGAATAGTTTTATTTGCAACATTCCTATAGGGACAATTTATCAATTAATGTAGTTCGCCACATCCCCAACATTTCAATGGTTCTCTATGATTATCATTTTATTTCTTGAATCCCAAGCTCACTGACTTACTTCCGTGTATTTGTGGCAGATTTATGTGGGATTTTTTTTCTTGATGTATTTTGTTCATATTTCAGAATGGTGAAGGTTTGAAACCATTTTTCTTTTGATTTAGATTTTCTTGCTTCTTTTCTCTCCATGCTTTTGTTTTTTCAGATCATTGTTTGTATTGATAACAGATCCTTTCTTTTCACAGTTCTTCATTCATTTTTTTTTAGGTTATAAAACTTTATTTTGTCCTTGTATGATTGAGGTAAACAACTTATAAACCTTTTAAATTCTACCTTTTCATCTTTTATATAAGGTACAAATCTCAATAATTCCATAAAGTTAGTAATTAGATCCTCCATGGACATACGTCCTATCTTAAGATCATAGAAATCTTTAGTTTTTCTCTCATTATAACTTTCAAATAAGTACTGTTTCTTAAAGTATTTCTTAAAATCTATCCAGACCATCTTATTTTGTTTTAATCCTTTGGCTACTTTTAAGTCTTTCCACCAAATAATGGCTTTTCCTTTCAAATTGTAAATAGCCACTCTTACTTTCATATTATTAGGGTACTTGTAGATCTGGAAGTATTTCTTTATGTTAAGTAACCAAGATTTTGATTCTTCACTAGTTCTGCACTCACCATCAAATGTTGAAGGTTTGATTTTCTTGAACTCTCCATCTAAATGATCCATCTGTTTTCTTTTCCTCACTATAGATGCTTTGTTTAATGTCATGTGTGTGTCATTATAAGAGTTGTTTTCTCTTTTTGTTTCATGTCTATAATCCTTGAAGGACTTTTTACTAACTTCCTCTTCCATGTCATTATTCCTAGGAATCTTTTTTGTTGCTATGATTCATAACAATATCTTACTAATTTCTCGTGGATCTTCTTGTGCTTTCTTTAATTTTTCATTATCATCTTTGGATACCTATAATTCTACGATAAGATTCCTCATTATTTCCAACACCTAGGTTGTTGAACTTCCTTCACTTTGATGTTTTGGGTTTATAGGAAGCTCTTGATTATTGCTTCTTTCAGGTTTGTCTTCTTATCGATTCTGTGCTGACATATTTATAAAACAATTTTGACACAATCTCTTTGTAATAGTAAAAATTTTGGTTTTTAGATTTTTCATTTAAGAAGATAATTTTCCAGTGTCACCCTTAATCCTAAGTGTTGTAACCTACAACTCTGATACCACATGTAACATACCCAAATTTCCATATAAAAAAAAATATTATTAGGTTGAAAATATGGATGTGTTCTTCGTCAATTCTTACTTTGATAGTACCTAATTATATATGTTCTAAAAATGTGAGCTACAAAGTTCTCATAACTTATTATCGTCTCTTTTTAATCCACTAAAGCATTTCTATCCCAAGAGAATTGGTTATCAAAAAGAAGGGGTTTTCCTTTAAATTACAGAAACAAAACAAAGGGGGCACCCTTGTATTCTCCCAAACGAGACTCAACATACTAAATAAGATATGTAACCATCATGACCTTGGTACATGTAAATTGTGGGTATAATAATTGGTAAAGAGGGTTATATTAAAAAAAAATGAAAGGAAAAAATTCATATTAAAGTGAATGGGTAAAAATGGTCTTCCTGAGGTTTGGTTAAACTTTAAATTTATTTCTTACCATACTAGTGTTGGAGAAATTTCTATTTTCGACACACTATTTCAGTGGGAGTTAGTTGATTAGTTCTATTTAGACTTTTTATTTTTACCATCATTATTGTGCATAGATGCATTCCTAAGGAATGTTAACTTCTTGATTGCTTTTCTTAATTATGGAATGTTTTTCCCTATATATGAGTGTATTCCACTCATTCATTGTATCATATTGATCATGATCTATGTATCAATCATCATCTCATTGGAGTGGTGTGAATATATTTTCTCATTCTTCCATATTGAATATCTCTTCCTTTATTGATAAGATTTGTGTGTACTTGTTTTAGCTAGATCTCCTGTGCAGGTTTCCATGAAACACTAACATGGTATCAGAGCTATGCTACTTGGAGCAAGCCGAACAAGCCAAACAATAAGGAAAATCGGGGTTTCGATGAGATAAATGCATGTTCGTAAATTTCAACATTTATTTCTCCCAAAATATTACGTTTTTTAGGAAACAACCCATGTTGAAAGTAAATCGGCCCATTTTAGAAGTGGGTTTTCAACCGTTTGCTCAGAAAGTGAGCCGCAAGATAGCCTCCTGAAACTGATATGAATTTGTGGCCATACATTTCCACATTCATTTCTCCCACAATAATACGTTTTGGAGGAAACGACCCATTCTGAAAGTAAATTGGCCCATTTTCAAAGTCGGTTTTTGATCGTTTGGAGAGATTCCTCACCATTTGCTCAAAAAGTAAGTCACAAGATCATCTCCTGAAACTGATATGAATTCTTAATTTCTTAATTTTTCACTTGCAGATTGAAAGCAAATTTTGAGGGGTTCTTGGAATCAGTGGGAGAGACGGATATGACAACTTTTAGACAACCAAACTTGGTGGTAGTCCTCACACCATACAATTATTTTGATTGGAAGCCCAAGGAAAAATTCCAACTCAGAAGGAAAGGATTGTATAATTTGATGATGGCGACAGAAACATAACCTACATTAGCGATTTAGAAGATGAGATGGGTGAACCGCAAGGATGAGGCCACATGACTACTTCTTGAGTTAGTCTCCACTGATTTGTGGTTACATATTGCCACATGCAAGACTCCAAACGAGATCTGGACCACCTTGGAAGGACTCTTTGGAAAGCATGATGAGATGCGAGGTCATATGCTTGAGATAGAGTTGAATACCTTAGACCCTAAAAGTTTTGATAATATACAAGATTTTTTTACTAAATTTAAATCTTTGCTATTAAGCTTGGGTGAATTTGGTATTGATAAGTCTACACATGAGAAACAATTTATTCTAACAATCTTGGCCAAGCTAGGACCAGAATACACTGTATATGTCTCCAATTTCCATTCTGACAGATATATTTTTGGAACAAATTGGAAAATGCCTACGTTGGCTTAGTTCATTGAGTCTCTTACACAAGAGCAGACAAAACTCATACATATGGGCCTCATGAAAGATCCCAAAGCACATGCACTCACCATGCAGGATGGAAAAAGGTCATTCAAACATAATAGGAAGGAGGGATATTCCAAATCCTTTAATGATTCTTAAGGTTCCAAAGACTCTTCAGATTCCAAGAAGAAGAAGAAGGGAAAGCAGTGCACTTACTGCAATAAACCGAATCATGAAGAATCCACATGCATGAAGAAACATATTGATCTTATGTCACATGCACTTCAGCAGAACAACCTTGGAAACTTCATTCCAGAGGGAGTCAAGAAGCAGAAGGAAGAAGATCATGCTCCGAAGAAAGGTAATCATCATGCTCTTGTTGCAATTAATTCCTCATTTGATTCATGGATTATAGATTTTGGTGCAACCCATCATATGGCAGTGAAAGAGGAATTTTTCTCTTCCTTGATTCCATGCTCAAGACCCCCTATTCTTATGGGGGATGATACTCCAGTAGCAATAGCAGGAGAAGGGAGAGTGGAACTCCACAATGGCAGTTTTAAGAATGTTTTACATGTTCCAAAGCTTTCTATGAATCTGCTCTCAGTTTATCATATCACTCAGAAAGGAAAAAAGGTTGAATTTACTTCAGATTCAGTTTCAATAATTGACATGCATCACAATTCCATTATTTCAATTGGCGAGGTGGATCACAAGTCAAGGTTGTATAAATTTACTGAGTTTTCTGATGATGACTCCTCTATTCTACTTACATGTAAGGAGAGTACTTTGCATGCACCTCCACTGAAACATGCATATACTCTTGTTATTCTATTAATTTCAAACATCATAGATGATTCCATACACTCTGATTCTATACATGGAAATAAGCACGTAGTACATCTAGATAAGAAACTAGCATTGAAGCTTCAACAGATGCCCAAGAAGGCACATACCACACTTTAGGAAGCAAGCAACCTTGCAGGGAATCCATTGGATTCAAGGAGGACTCGATATCAGCATGAGGATCCTTCTCATCTATTTTCAGCTTCAAAACCTGTGATGCCCATGCATTGTTATATGGTTCAATCTACTGATCCACAGAACTACAATAAGGTTGTGGGAAATCCATTATGGAAAGCAGCCATGCAGAAGGAGTATGAACCCCTCCTACAAAACTAAACTTGGAATCTGGTTCCACATCCACCAGAAAGGAATATTTTTAGGTGTAGATGGGTCCACAGGATCAAGAAGTACAAGGCTAGACAGGTTGCCAAAGGACTTCATCAAATCCATAAAGATTTCTACATGTTCATGAAGACTTTCAGTGAGTAGAATTTTCGGACTTTGTGGGATCGTCTTGCAGTGAAGAACACAATTGCCTAACAACTGTCATTTCCTTC
>SNQJ01S0031499.1:70459-106960 GCA_010110895.2 Picea sitchensis | reverse complement strand
TAATTTTAGGGATATAACGTCGTTCATAATTTGAAAAAACATATAAAATTAACACTATAAATTTTGAAAATAGTTGTGCAAAAGAACAATGTGTTCTCTACAATTCTACAATTTTTTTAAAGGAAATTCTATCATTTAGGTACTAACACTAATTAAAACATATACATTACATTTTGCATGAAAAATCACATAGGTAAACTCAAATTTCACATAGTCATACACAATTTCTATAATTTTTTTTTATATATTCGTAAAGCTAATTCATTTTCATAATTTCATCTTTTACATCATATTCAAATTCATTGTGAAAGTAACTCTAATCATCCCTCCAAGTTGACATATTCTTGTTTTTCCATGTTTACATTATCACTAGCACTTCATGAAAGACCATTATTAGCTTAGTCCCACCCTAGTATAATTTTTTTGGTTTGAACCATGGATGTATGAAATATTAATCATAAAACTGTTATGAAATTGAAATCATTATTTTTAACGTTATTCTTGACAAAATACACTAACTAATAAATGATAATTGCATGTAAATATATAATTCATGTTTGATATGTATCTACTAATCCAATTGAATGTTAGTTATACATTACACTACACTACACTAACCATTTTTAAAACAAGTTATACACTACACTATACTAACCATTTTTAAAACAAGTTATACACTACACTGAGAGATCTACAATCTAATTTTTTTTATAAATTGTTTGATAATGTTAAGAGGCTTGTACCTATCACTAACGAAAGACCTTGTAATTTCAAGGATATAATGCCTTTCATAATTTGAAAAAAAATATAAAATTAACACTATAAATTTTGAAAAAAATAGTTATGCAGAAGAACAATGTGTTCTCTACAATTCTACAATTTTTTTAAAGGAAATTCTATGTTTAGGTACTAGCACTAACTAAAACATACACAATACATTTTGCATGAAAAATCACATAGGTAAACTCAAATTTCATATAGTCATACACAATTTCTATAAATAAAAATTATTCATCTTTTTACACCATATTCAAATTCATTGTGAAAGTAACTCTAATCATGCGTTCAAGTTAACATATTGTTGCATGTTTACATTGCTACTAACACTTCATGAAAGGCCATTATTAACTTACTCCCAACCTAATATATTTTTTTTGATTTGAACCATGGGCTTATGAAATATTAGTCATAAAATTGTTGTGAAACTGAAATCATTATTTTTAATGAAAATGGTTTATGTTTTTTCAAACTTTTATTGCATTTCATGTTTGATATATATCAACTAGTCCAATTACATGTTAATTACATGTTAGTGTGGTTGTTTTTAGATGTATATTCTTTGGTTATTTATTTATTTGGAAAAATGTTCTTAATTTTAGTTATATTTTTTTAATATTAAGATTTTATTGTAAACAATCGTTTTTTTTTTTTGTTTGTTTGTTAGTTTGTCATAGCACCCAATTTTCCTATACCTCCAGGACATTGTATAATTAAAAAATGATTTTTATTAATCTTAATTTTAGTTATATTTTAGTTATGATTGTTAACAATTATTTTATTTAATAATTAAAAAAATAATTTTTATTAATATTAAAAAATTAATAAAAATAAATTTCTTAACCATTTAAAACTAATTAAATATAATAATTAAAAGAATGATTTTTATTAATCTTAAAATATTAATAAAANAACAATTATTTTATTTAATAATTAAAAAAATAATTTTTATTAATATTAAAAAATTAATAAAAATAAATTTCTTAACCATTTAAAACTAATTAAATATAATAATTAAAAGAATGATTTTTATTAATCTTAAAATATTAATAAAAACAAATTTCTTAACCATTTAAAACTAATTAAATGTAAATGAAAATGCTGAATTATTTCAAATTTAATAAAAGTAAATTTCTTCACCATTTAAAATTAATTAAATACAAATTTTAATATAATAAGATTGCTGAATTATTTCAAGCTGAAAATGAATATTCACATTGCATACATCTACATACATCTACAAATGGACACCATTGTTAGGACCGTAGCATCCTCATCCAATACTCACTTTCTATCAAAATCATTATAAAAATTACAACATGTTTTCCAAATTAATTCGTGTTGGAAAGTGAAACCACTTAGGAATGTTATTTCATTTTAAAAATATATATTATAGAAATGTTTTTGCTTTAAGAAATTTATTGAATATTTATTTATTTATTAATTAATGAAGATTCAATCAATATTCCCAAACCATCAAAATAACTCCATAAAATTAAAATAATTAAACCATAACTCTTTAATACTTTTGACTAAAATCTTATATATTATAATAAAATAAAATATATAAACCAACAAAAATATCAATACAATTAAAAAGAATAAAACCTAAAATTAACATACAATTAACATACACTGTTCCTATAGTTACCTTTCTTAAAAATTCTATATATCATATACTAGAAATGATCTCTAATCATTATTATAATCATCTATTATAATCATCTATTTATAGTTTTGTGTTTTATGCATGGTTAAATCTAAATTTTGATAGATTTTCTGAGTATATGAATTGGTTTAAAATAGACAAAACTCATAAAGTAAAGTTCTAAAATACATGAAACTTTAAAAATTCTATATATCATATACTAGAAATGATCTTTAATTATTATTATAATTATCTATTTATAATTTTGTGTTTTATACATGGTTAATTCTGAATTCTGATAGATTTTTTAGTTTAAAATAGGCAAAACTCATAAAGTAAAGTTCTAAAATATATAGAACGAATTTTGATTCATGTTAAACTTAAACCACCCCTGAAAATCTGAAATCTAATAATTTTTTTGCCTCAAAAAATTCCAAAGAAAAAAAAATTGCTCCCCATTTAACCTACTCCTTTATATGCACCAACAATAAACACTCTATAAAACGTGAAAAAAAAAACAGAGACAAAACTTGTGCAAAGCATACCAGCTTGAATGGACTGCAAATACAAACGCTTCGCTTTCTAGATGTACGCATGCTGAATAAGAATAAACATGACAATATCCCAATCGAGATGCCACTGTTTTTTTAAATCCCAATACAGATGAAACACAGAACTTGGAAATGCTTCCATTTATTGGAATTTTTTCAATTATTCTTTGTAGATTGAGCTCTAAGAAGTGAACTGATCCAAGCCCAATGCTTATAATAAGCTTAGCTCTCATGGCAGCATAAGAAAATTATTTATGGAAATAGAAATTGAACAAGCATTCAAAGAGACATGGAGGCCTCACCGCTTATTTGCAAAACAAATAATTGTTGAAGGCCTGTTTCTGCTGAATTTAATGATGCAAATGAAGCAGCCGTTGATGAAGAACTGAATCTTCTGGCTTTTTGGTAAGAAGTGCCAAGGGGGAACTACTACGAAGTAATTAGAAATTAAGCTGCAGGGGCCTCACCTTCAGCGGGCTTGGGAGCATCTCCATTCTCAACAGGTTTGGCCACAGGAATATTGCCACCTCCGCCTTCCAAATCCCCATCAAGGCAAGAAGCGCATCTTCGTTCCATCCAGCCGACGCAGTCATATTTGCTGTTTGCACTGAACAAACGCCCAGCACAAATCCTGCCCAACACACAGGCAATCACCCCCAGTATCGTTATCACAGACAAAACTGCAAGTACAGGCCCAACGGACCCACTTGAATGAGAAACGCCATTGTTGGCAACTGCATTCTGATATATCAATGCAGCTTGTTGTTGCTGCTGCTGCTGTTGAAGTGCGGGGTCGACGTACGACATGATGTTATACAAAATAACAGGACGATCAGAATTAAAACGGCCTCCGAATTGGGCTCAAATGAAATAGTAGTACTGCTCCCAGTTGAGCTGTGAATGTATATTTATATCTCAGGATCATCTAGCTGCTTAAAAGCTTTCAAATGCAAGCTGTATATCCCAATAAAACCCTACCCAGTTGAAGGTCTGATTGATTATAATGATGCAAAACCTAATAAAAACCATTCAAAATTTCCACCACCAAAACATATGAGGCTGAATGTCTCAGTCTGAGACTATAAAACACATAGTCTGAGACAGGTAGATGCAGTTCCTTGTGGTATACACACAAATATATACCGAGAACTGTTCGTGCTAAAGCTTGGGATATGGGCTGAATACAATGAGTGGTCTCTTTTGCCTTTACTTGGGTATGGGATCCAAGTGAGCATCGGCACCGAAAGAGAAGAGAATGAAGACCTTCGAAGCAAAGCAGAGCGTACAAAAGTCAAATCGCAGAATAATTACAGAGACTGATTGGAGAGCGAAAATAACCTCATCATCTATCCTGTGCATAATTGTTCTTCCCTGGATAGTGATTTGGTCGATTGCTTTTACACTGACAGTAACTAAATTTTCAAAATGGGCCAGGCCCTCTCGATATCGAACTAAAATACAAAGTTAAAGTTTTTGCTGTTTTGTTTGCTTTAACTTATTCTCTCTCACTGTATACAACTGATTACAATTGCAAAGTAAAAGAAATGGTTATAAAACAAAAGATGCTTGTCACTTTTTCTTTACTTTCACATATAAAAGAGACACGCTTAGGTATGAAATATATAGCATTCTTAACTTCATGTATACAAGGACTTTGAACCTTGTGGTGCACAATCATATATACCTTTTTAAATATTGAATTAGTAAGTATGGGACCCTTGAACCTACTTTTCCACAAACATATACCTCCTTTAGTTGAATTAGGAGGCACGGGGTACCCCACAATCCTTATCGTGGATTCTACATGTATTATCATCCTATCAACAACTTCATTTACATTTGACCTAACTATATGTATGCATGAGGGTGGGGAAATATTCACCGTATGGATGAGGGTGGGGAAATATTGGATATTGGGTAAAACATATTAGAGTGAAGGTGAGGGGAAATATTAGGTAAAACATATTATGTTTTTCTCAATAATTCTCCTACCCCATCTTCATCCTCATAATATGTTTTACCAATATTTCTCATGGGTAGGGGGGAAAATTGGATAAAATATTGAGTAAAACATAACTTCATTCTAGATGTATTATCATCCTACCAATAATTTCATTTACATTTGACCCAATCATATGTATATGAAGGTGAAGGTGGGAGAAATATTGGATAAAACTTTGGGGAAATATTGGGTATTGGGTAAAACATATTAGAGTGGGGGTGAGGGGGAATATTGGGTAAAACATATTATGGTTTTCTCAATATTTCTCCTACCCCCACCCTCACCCTCATAATATGTTTTACCCAATATTTCCTTAGGGTAGGGGGGAAAATTGGATAAAACATTGGGGAAATATTGAGTAAAGCATATATGAGAGGTGGAGGTGAGAGGGAATGTTGGGTAAAACATATATATGAGGGTGAGGGTGGGGTTGGAAGAAAATATTGGGCAAAACATAGGGTGGGAGTGGGAGAAAATATTGGGTAAAACATAACATAATATGTTTTACCAAATATTTTCCCCCACCCCCACTAATATGTTTTACCTAATATTTCCCTGCATCCCCATCCTCATCCCCACCCTCATATATTGGATAAAACATATTATCTCCGCATATGTTTTACCTAATATTCTACCCAACCCCCACCCTCATATGTTTTACCCAATATTTCCTCCCACCCCTACCTTCATATGTTTTACCCAATATTCTCCTCACCCCCACCCTCATATAAATAAATAAAGATTCGATTTCATGAGTGTATGATTGCATTTGTGTTTAGGTGTATTTGAAAAAATATTAATAACAAAAAAGTAATTAATAAAATATTTGAATGTAAACTTTAAGTAAAATATGTATATATCAACTTTATATATATAAAAAAATTGAAAGTAAAAAAAAATATTATTTTCTTGATAGGTGTTTTTTGAGATGTGTAATTCCTTCAATGTTTAACATGAAGTTGACACATGCTATTTAAAAAAAAATTAAAAAAAAAATATTTAGATGTCAAAGTTAACTTATATATATATATAGCTAAAACATTAATGACGTGGTGTAGAAGTGCAATTTCTTATGTACTCAACATGGAGTTCATCTACTTAAAGTAAAAAATTCCTTAGAGTTAAAACATTTTAATGGTGTGGTGTGAAAGTGCAATTCCTTCCTTACTTAACATGGAATTGATCAAGTCTCTCAAGGTGAAAACGTTTTCTAAGGAAAGATTTGCACCTTGAGGAATTTGATCCCTCTTTATTCATGATAGATCTAGAATTAAGATGGATCTAAGATAATAAATACTACCAAAAATTAAACCTTACAATTAAGTGAAATACTCAATATGGAAAAATACTTATGATTTCTCCATCAAGATTAAATCCTCATTATAGAGCACTTGAGATGGAGATGTAAAATCAATTTTTGTTCATACATAGGTTTTTTGAGTGTGAAATGAGCCACTTCAAATAGATTCATTGCCCGGACTCAAAATACAATTAATTTGACATGAGACATGTAATACCTAAAGAATTTACTAGGCAAATTGATAAGTCAACATTACAAATTTATCAACCTACCAATTAAAACTAATAGTTTCTTAATCACAACCAACTAAAACTTTAATTCTTATGAATATAGATAGATACCTCTTATTTAACCACAAATACTTTGCTCAATAATTTTAACATCTTTGAAATCATAGATCAAAGAACCCTACTTCTAACCCCCTTGAATCATAAATCCCATACCCCTACTTTTTTGAAATCAATAATTCTTAATTCTCACTAATAAATTCATTGACAATAAATGACTCAACTATATGAATTGTAAGTTAATGTTCACACTCTTTTCTTTTATGATATAGTGATAATGTAATAGATGACTTAGTTATAGCAATTGTAAGTTACTGTTCATACTCTTTTGTTTTAATATTTAATGATAATGTATAATAGTTGTACCTATACTCTACTCTCGATTTTTTAGCCGAAGCTATGCAACCTACTATGAACCCTTCAAATAACTCTGATCTCTCTCATGGCAGCCTCTACAGAAGGGGGAGATGCCCCCTCCTATCAAAACATCATGGTTGGAGGTAGCCACTCTTCCCACCCGTCCAATTCTATGCCCACTCCCACAAATCCCGACTCTCCCTGTCCAATGGAAGATGAGCATTCGAAAGAAGCTTCGATCCATTTAGTGACTCAAACTGATCAAGAAAAAAATATTCCGATCCCTGAGAAAAGACGTTCTTTAACCTGCATTCCTCAATCAACTAAGATCCCGTAATAAAAAGTTTTTACACCAATTCTTGGCCAGAACATTCAGTACATGCAAGATCATGCACTGATATGAAAATTTATGGGCCTATGACCATCCAAAAGATCCCTCCTCTGGTGGATCAAGACTCGTTGGAAGCCCAAAGGAGATGTCTTGTTGAAATTAGGCTCCAAAGGCTTATTCACTACAATATTCAATCAAGTCGAGGACCAAGAAAGGATCTTCCAAGGCAACCCTTACTTCTTCAATTCAACAAGACTGTACATGCGTCCATGGAAATAAAACTTTATCATGGACAAGGAATACTTTTCTGTTTCGCTTGTATGGATCCAAATTTACTCTCTTTCGTAAGAATATTGGTACCCGTAGATATTGGAAGGGATTGGAAAAAATCTAGGATCATTTGTACACATAGTAGATTCCAACCATCAAGGTCAATACACTTCTTATGCCAAGATCTGTGTTTATCTCAATGTCTTGAAGGCTTTACTAGCCTCCATATGCCTCAGGTATCGGTATGCGGATTGGATCCATATTCTATACTACAAGTACATCCCTTTCAAATGTCGCACATTTCATGTACACGGACATCTCTTTAGAGACTGCCCCTAAAACAAGTAGTCTGACCAATCCAAACCTCAGCCATATAAGGAGGAAGACGGATTTGAAAAATTCCCCACCAAATGAAAGATACTTAGAAAAACTACCAACCAACCAAATCCTAGAGGCCCTCGTACCAGTAATATCTTTGAGAAACTAGTGGCCATCTTTGAACAAAAGAATTTCAGAAAGTAGACTCTCTCAGAGCACCCACCATCCAACCCTTCTATTGCAGATCCAAATACTACCTCATATCAACATGATGACCCCATCATTAAATATCTTCTCTCTCAAGAGAAAGATGAATCTATGACCCCAATATATACACCTGCAAAGCATTGCAACATCCCGTGAAAGACAAGAAGAGAACTCCATTCCATAGAAACAACTCAAGCTCCTTCAAAGTTCTCTCCTGAAAACAAAAAACAAATAAAAAGCAACAAAAGATAAAAAAGGTAAGCATTCCACCTCATCTTCTCTTGGTATAAAGAATTCCTCAGGCAAAGAAACAACAAAATTTCCGAAAGGAGATAAAAAAAAGAGGTTGACCATCCAACAAGCAACTTCTTCATGAATTGGGAGAACTCTTAGTCAATTAAGGTCAAATCAAGAGAATGTCGGAAAAATTATCTTTTCAATCCCACCCTTCCCAATGATAATCACCTCCTGGAATATAAGAGGCCTCAACAACCCAAGTGAACACATAGTGTTGAAGGCTTTAATATTTGAAGAAAAGGACTCAATTATGATGATTCAAGAAACCAAATGTCCCTCTGAAATCCTAGAGAAAATTTCCACCAAATGTTGGCATGGTTTTCAATCCATAGCAATGGATACTAATGGAGCCTCAGGAGGTCTAGCGATCCTTTGGAATCCCTATGAAATCACCCTATCCCATTTCTTTACTACTCGTCGATCCATCTCTGGAAAATTCCATCCAATTAGCTCGAATAAAGTAGGGTTCATCACTAATGTGTATGGACCCCAAACCCTCTCAGAAAAATTAGAGTTACTCAACTCTTTGAACCTCTTAAGACCTATTTTACTTGACCAGTCCTGGATCCTAGGAGGTGACTTCAATATTATTTCTTCTCAAACTGAAAAATAGGGAGGTTTAAATCGCCTCGATCAAGATTCATATCGTTTTAAGGAAACCATATGTGATCTCATATTGGTGGATTGGGAAAATGGAAACGACATCTTCACCTAGAACAACCACCACAAAAGAGCTCATCAAATGACTTCCTTCCTAGACCATTTCCTCATCTCAGAATCCCTTCTTCACAATTTTTTTTTCATTGAGGCCTCCATCCTCCCCTTTCATGGCTCTAACCACTGACCCATTTTCCTCCTCATTGACATCCAAGGAAGCCCAAAAACCATCTCATTCAGATTTGAATCCTTCTAGTTCGACCACCCCTTCTTCCAAGCCAACTTCTGAATTCAATTGAAAGCTGCAGAAGTTTCCTTGGGATCCCCGATGTTTAAATTCCAACAACGCTTAAATAATATTAAGAAACAATTGAAGGCATGGAATACAACTGAATTTGGAGATATATTCAATGCTAAACGTCAACTCTCTGAAATAATTAAGAAACTCCAACAACATATGATCAACAGTGGTTGATCAGAGGAACTTATAGTCTAAGAAACAACGCTTGGTGCTTAGATTTCCATCATAGAAAAGCAAGAGGAATTATTATGGCGCCAAAAATCAAGAATCCAATGGCTAAAAGCCGGGGAAAGAAACTCTAAATTCTTTCACAACTCAATGTGCCAACAACGTCATCGGAACCACATCACTTCACTCCGAGATGCTCAAGGGAAAAAATCTACAATCATTAATAAATATAAACACAATTGATTCAATTCTATAGTACTTTGATGACAACACCTCAAAAGGATCATCCCAAAGTTTATCCAAAAAGAAGAAAATGAAGATTTGATGAGGAAGATTACCATGGAGGAGGTCGAACATGCCATCATGGAAATTCCCTGAGGTAAATCCCTAGGACTAGATGGTTTTACTACTAACTTTTTTCATGCTTGTTGTTCTGCAATCAAACAGGATGTTCTAGAAGTTGTGGAAGACTCCCACAAATTTCTTAAAGTCCTCTCGGCCTTTAAATCCACCTTTCTCACCCTCATACCCAAAGATGACAAGGTCGAAGAACCCATCAAATTTTGACCCATAGCCCTGTGTAATGTCATCTACATGATAATTACCAAAATTATCACAAATCGCCTCAAGCCTCTTCTACCCTCCCTTATCTCTCAGGAGTAACCAAGCTATGTGGAAGGCATACAAATTCTAGACAACATTATCCTATCCCATTAACTTATCCACTCTCTAAAATTGACCAGGAATCCAAGAATTCTTATTAAACTTGACCTATCCAAAGCCTTTGACAACCTTAGCTGGGACTACATCCACAACACCCTCATTTCCTTTGGTTTCTCCTTACCCTGGATACAATGGATTATTTCTCTAGTTACCTCATCCTTCTTCTCTATCTTGGTCAATGGCTCCCCCTCGCCAACTTTCACCCCCTCTTGTAGAATTCGCCAAGGCAACCCCCTCACAATTTCTTTTCATCCTCATGGTTGAAGGACTTGGATGTGCCATCAAAGAAACATCCATGCAAGGGAAATGGAAAGGCCTCACCTTTCACGGTGAAGAAAAACTAGGAACACATAAACAATTTGTTGATGATACAATGCTAATGGAAAATCCAATTCTGAAGAAATCCGAATAGATCAAACAAGTTCTTAATGACTTCTCGAAGGCCTCATGAATGACAATAAATCAAGACAAATCTCATCTCTTCTTCTTCAACACTCCGTTGAAAATCCAACGTCATTTAACATGTATCCTAGGATATCAACAGAGCACACTCCCCTCTAAATACCCCGGTGTTTCCCTGGTGGAAAATTATTTAAAGAAATATTCTTGGGACGATCTGAGATCAAGAATGTCCAAAAAGACTAAAATTTGGTCCTTGTGCACCCTGAACTTGGACAACCATCTAATCCTCATCAAATCGATTCTCCGAGAAATTCCCATCTATCGCTTTTCATCCTTATCCGTCCCCAAATATATTCTCTAAGCCCTCATAAATCTACATTTCTCTTTCCTTTGGGGAAGCTCGAAGGAATGAAATAAATGGGACTTAGTCTCCTAACCTACAATATGCCTCCCAAAGTTAGCAAGGGGTCTAGGTCTTAGGGATTCAAAAACTCTGAGCCAAACCATAGGATCCAAAATTTGGTGGTGATGGTTAACCAATCCACAAACCTAATGGGCTCATCTTTGGAAAAATAAGTATGCAAAAGCGTTGAGAGCCAGTTAATCTGCATGAACAACTCTCCTTCAGGATCCAACATCTGGAATATATCATGGAATAATCAATCTATGATACAAAAAATTGCTTTTGGGAAATCAGAAATGGCCAAGATTCTCTCTTTTGGGATGACGCCTGGAAGCAACAACCCAAATGGTTAAAATAGGACTCCTTGCAAAGCATCAAAATTGCCATGATCATAAAAAATAAAATTGTTGTAGCCTACTGTTGGTCTAATGAGGAGGATCAACAACATTGGTGTTGCTGGCTCCCCAAGGAACAATGGATGGTCACGCTAAATCAAGCTACCATCTAACTCTTCTGGGAGGAACTCAACAACAAAATTCAAAACCTCTAACCAAGAGGACCATCTATGATGGGGTAACTCAACTAAAGTCACGTTCTCCATAAAATAAGCTTACTTTATAGTTTCTGAGCACAATAAACACTCAAAGTATGTCATTTGGGAATGCATATGGAAGAAAAACCTTTGGTCGAAAGTGTCCACCTTCCTCTGGCTTCTCAACCATAACAAAACGTTGACTTGGGACAACTTTTGCAAAAGAGGCTTCTTAGGGCCTTCTAGATTCTGGCTCTGCCTTTCTCAAGAGGAGTCCATTGAGTACCTATTCAATTCCTTCCCCTTTTCAGAGACCTTATGGACTCACTTGGACCTCCTCTTCCGCATAACTGGCTGAAATCGATAGTCCATCCAAACCTCCATCGAACTTTGGTCTCCCTCCATCACTCAAAACCACATAGTGAACAAATCTTAGTAGCTCCTCCCTAGTTTTTTTCTATGGGAATCCTTGAAAGAACACAACAAACTAATCTTTAAATAGGAATCGTTCTCCCCCACTGAGATATGGAGAAAAACTACCAAATTCATTCAGGAAACTGTCCTAGCTCAACCATGACAGAAGGAGGATTGGAAAAATAACCAATATGAAAGTAATATCTTAAATTCTCTTAGCCTAAAAGGAATCCCAACTACTCTTTTTCCTTCTCAACTCCTGAGCAAGCCACGATCCTCTTCCTATTGGTCGCCTCCTCCCCCAGGATTCACAAAAATCAACTTTGATGGGGGTTCAAAAGGAAACCTAAGGAAAGTTGGATATGGAGGAGCTATTATAAATGAAAGAGGCCACATCCTCAGAACCTACACAAGCAAGCTAGGAGTCAACAACAACAATGCCGTTGAGCTTCATTCTTTGGAAGTGTTAGTCTCTAAATTTGTTTTTTATTAAGTGAGTGTCCCTAATCCTTAATCCTCACTGTTATGCTTTGTTGCTTGAATTTTGATTTTTACCCCTTGGTTTGATTTGTCATATTTTGAAATTCTTTCACTTTTAAATGATTTTCTTAAGTTTTTAAAGGTTTAGGATTTGATTTGATGAATCTTGTCACATCACTTGTCTATTAATTTTTGAATTTTCAAATTTCTTCCAAGTCATGAATGACGCTACAGGAATAGCGCTATTCCTGCAATGCCAAGGTTAATCATGTTTTTACATGCGGCAGCTCGCCCTGATCACGTCATTATTGCACAATTCATGATTAGAGGATCTGCATGCGTCTCCACGATCTCTTCTCGAGTTGATAATGCAATTATAACCATTATATGCGAGGGATTGAGTTGTACCATCTTGACCAACATCAAATCAAACACGTTTTGATATCATTAATAGAAACTATGACCTTCTATTTTAATGTATCAGGTATTTTTTGCAGAGATCAAATTGGAAAAATAAGAGATTGTTAGTTTCTAATAGTCCACAGGTTTTAAAATTCTCAGTATCAAACCTCACAGATCTGTTTACAAGACTATATCTGTAGCATGACATTGAAGAAGAGTAAATAGATTATTAGATTGGAACCTGGGGGCACATAATTTCTTGAAGAATACCCCCAAATGGCGCAGAGGTTTAAAGATGCAAGTTGGTTTGAGTTTCTCACAACCTTCCAGGGACACAATGAACACATCTCAATGATCTTCACACATAATTTTGATGGATTTGAAGTTGTAATTGGGAAATTACTGATGATGATGACTGAGCATTCAATTGCAAGAGCTTGTAAATTGCTAGTTGGTGGAAGAAAGAGAATGTGGTTATGGAATTTGTGAATCAATTCTTAATCCAAGAAAAACAAAACCTTAATTGGAAAAAGGAAATTCCACATATTTGGGTAAAGAATGAATGGCATACTTCTTTGATGATCATCCACATGTATATCACGTGTGAGGGTAGGTTTTCACTGGTTTATATTTACCATATCAGACTGTTAATTCACATAAATGGGGATTATCCTATCAATTTACCATATTTCCCACTTAAGATTTTATCTAAAATGTCCAAGAGGGTGCAGTCTCATCCTGCTACAGCTAAATGTAGTATTTTTCACCAAGGTTTAATAAAGACATTGGTCATCTCCTCTTTAAATGAAGTCCAAAGACCCTGGGATTGGCTAATCTAGTCTTTAGGAAATTATTCACATCCAAATAAATCCAAAAAGGCCAAAGGTAAGAAATTAGCTCAACAGAAACAAATTGGTACAATCACTGAGTCCCCAATTAAAGAAGGATCATCTACAACTAGGGTAACACGAGCTAGCAAAAGGAAGATGCAAACTCAACAAATATTTGGAGATGCTCCTGTAGGTAAAATTCAGGAAGAAGCTACCACCAGTAGAGGTAAGAAATCAAAACCAGATGAAGATATTGATATATTTATTGATCCATAGATAAATATGGAAATTGATGTGGATGAAGATTATACTATGAACCAAATTCATTTCCCGGTCAAGAAGAAACATAAATCTACAATTAATAAAAGTGCAAAGAGAAAGAAACAGAGGAAGAAGCCTACACCCGTGCCTAAGTACCCTAGGAGAAACTCCACTAGGGTTGTCAATAAATTCAGATTAAATTCTAAGGCCATGTTTGATCCATCTATTAAAAAAGAGAATCTTATAATAACCGAGGATAATTTTGAAGATTCTAAAACATGCATCAAGAAACAGGTAGATACACATTCTTTGCACAGGAATGAGAAAGAAACTAAAAACTTGGGGAAGACACAAGGAAAAGGAAAACAAGGTGCTCAATAATCCATGAGACCTATGACAAGAGCAACCACTAGATCATCAAAATATGAAGCTGTGTTTAGAGGTACATGTGGGGTTTCTGATTAACAAGATTATCCTTTTGCAGATCCAGATAATCTTCTAGAGACTAGAGATTTAGATAGTACTAAAGATGAAGTCCACAACTCTGAATTATCTTCTAGATACCAGATCAAATTAAGAAAACCTCAGGCTTCTATAGACTTGAACCAACCTGCACCTGCAGAGGATTTCCCAGAGTTTAAAGTTAAAGTTAGAAGTGAAAAAGACAAGATCAAGGAGCTACAAGAAATGGTGAAATAATTAAAGAAAGAAAAAACTCAGGTGGAGCAATGGAATGCTAGACAACAAGAGAAGATCATGATTTCAAGAAAAAGAGAAAGGAACAAAAAACACTGCTCAAGGAGCTGCGAGAATCTAATTTCAGGTTATATTGGCACAATATTATGCTAACAACCAAACTGAAGCAGAGGACTACTAAATCCATTGCAATCATTTTACCATGATAGTTTATGAAGTTCCTTCATGCAATTTTGAAAGTTTTTGATGCTATTACTCAGGGTGAATAAGATGAACAATTTAAATCTCTATGTTTTGATCGAATGGATTTTTGATAGTTCGAATGAGTACTCAGTCAAGATTCATTCCAAATTTTGTGGGATTTTCCAATTTGATGTAAAAGATATTTTGGGTTAAGATGTTGATCTTTCTACTATATTGGCAATGTAAGTGCTCATTTGAGATGATCCTCGTTGAAGAAAGGCAATGATCAGATCCTATTGCTAACTGAATACTAGAAAATAGGATCTGTAGTCATACTCTGTATAGTTTAAATAGACAAAAAGAAGATTGTATTAGGGTTGAAAGGTTGGGCTTTCAAGGACCTATTTTGAATATCTTTGTAAGACAATTTTATTCCACATTGATACTAAATGGAAAAGACATGTTGATGGTCATATTTTCTCTCATTTAATGTTCTATTTATTTTCTTGCTTGAAATCATTTTTTAGTTGCAATGCATTGATTTCTTGATCTTAATTAATAGAGTGAAGATTTTGTTGTTGTTGTTTATTATCAAGATTTTCTTTCAAGTACATGTCCTTATTTATAAATTACATTTTGAAATAGGAAATCTATATGGGGTTGACAAATTGAATGCTCTCATATTTCCTTTCATTATTTCCTTATTTGTCTGATCTATTTATGTGACTACCTTTTACCAAATCAGTGGGATTTTTCTTGACTTGTTTTTGAGTTCTGTATTTACCTTGAACCCTTGAACCAACTTTCAACCATCCTCAATTTTTTTTTCATAAAACCCTTAAAATACTATTACAATAACGTTGATGATGCCCTAGCTTGCCCTCTCACAGTCAAGTGCAAATTTAGGGACTAACATCTTTTGGCTCCATTCCTGGGGACAAAGGAACAAAGACATTTCCCTGGGAGAATGACAAGATTAGTTTCAAATCTTGATGGTGAACAATATTTTGGACATCACATGAGACTGTGATTTTTTCACCCGACGACTCCTCTGTGGTAATTATGGATCCTAAAAGAGAAGGAAAAGGACCCAAAACTCCTCCAAATTCCTCATCATATAAAAATAAACTAGTTACCGGAAAAAACCCTGACCTAAAGCCTATTGCAGCAGTGTCAGACCCTGAAAAATTATTAAGAAAACCTAAAATCATTCCTGGATAGTACTCTCTCTCAAAGGAAATTTTTCCTTCAATCAACACTCAAGGACAATATTATGAAACTATCAAACTCCCATCAAATGAAGGAGTGACTCCTGAAAGTGAAATTAAGCCTATCATTGAGCTTGTTACAGTTTCCTTTCCTTCAACTATTTCAGAACTAAATCTAAATCAATGGAATTTGTTTGTTGAGCTCATTGAAGAGGAACAAACATATACTTTATCTGTAGCTGAAGCTTTGAGAGATCATAATAAAGATATTAAAAGTGAACCAGAAACACTCTCTTCATCACCTCAGTCTTTATCTTCTGAAGAAAATAAACCATGCTATTCGTCTTTTGAAAACTCTCTTTTTCTGGGACCATCATCCTACTCTAGTCCAGAAAAGAAACCTCTGTTTTCTGAAGATCAAGAACTAATATCATCTTAGTTAAATTGTTTCACACAAGGGAAAATTACTCTTCCTACATCACCACTTTTGCTTACTCCTAAAGCTCAAACACCAAAGATAGAAAATATGGCTGTAAATAGAATGGATGCAATTGTTGCAGCCGAATATGCATCATTAAACTTGCCACAAGTTCTTTATGATTTTCCACCAAATGATTATATGAAATATTTTCCAAGATTCAATGGAGAAGAAGGTGTTACTGCTGAAGATCATTTAAATTCTTTGTACAATTTTGTAGACATTTTTAATGTAGAGTATGCAGATATTTGGATGAGACTATTTGTGTAGAGTTTTGATGGTGAAGCAAGAAAATGGTTAAGAAGTTTTCCACCTAATTCAATTGTTGATATTGATGCATTGGATGACACCTTTTTAAGACATTGGGGAGATAAGAAAGATTACTTATATATTACATTACTAAATTTGGTGCTTTAAAAAGGAAACAAGGTGAATCAATATCTGATTTTACTAAAAGGTTCAATAAAATGTATAGTAAAATTCTAGATGAAATTAAACCTTCAGAAAAATCAACCAAAAACACCTTTGTCAATGCTTTTGATGTCGAATTTTGTCTGTTACTAAGAGAAATAAGGTCTTCTACTTTGAGCCTGATGCAGGAAGCAACTTTTGAGGTAGAATCCAACATACTAGAAATAGACAAGTTAAAATCCAAGGGTGATAGAGACATGAAAAAACATAAAGAAGAGATTCCTTCTTCTTCTCATACAACATCTGATTCTAAGATGGATGAAATGGATAAAGTGTTGAAAACCTTGATATTTGATATGGCTAGGTTGAAAATGGAACAAAACAACCCAAAAGACCTACACGAGAGGGTGGATACATAAATCCTAATCACTTTAGGAGGCCAATAATGTACCTCAAATATTACCAAGAGATAGGAGGAATCAAGAAGATCAAAACGTTTTACCTCCGTTCCAAAATAATGTAGTATAAGAGGTTGAGGAAGAAGATGATACTGAAGACGACCCTGAAGTACATTTAAATTATTTAGAATCATCTCCTACTCATTTGACACAACATGATTATGAAGATGCTTTGATATTAAATCAGTTTGAAGAAGGAGATGTTGATGAGGTTATTCAGAAAGAACCTAAAAGAAAGAAGTATGATCTTAGATATAGATGAAATACACCTAAGGTGGATATACCTATTTCAACAAAGAAGGCCAGTACTCCAGTCAAATCAAGAATAAATAAAGACAGGCTTGGGATTCAAATTGATCAACAATTAAAGCAACCTGTCAAGGTTAGTACTACAGAGTTAAAGGAAACATAAAAGGTTGTTTCTTCTTTCATCCTGGAACAGGAAATTAACAAGATTAAAATTCCTATACCTCTGATAGAACTGATGAAAACAAAGCCTTTTAGGAAGACTGTTCTCAAGGAATTGCAACCCCCTGCTTAGGTTACCTTTTCATATACTATCAACCTTGAAGATGAGAATCCTGCTATAACCATTGGAACTCATATTGAAGACAAGACTGATGCTTCTCCTCCTTTCTACATATCACTGAATATTCATGAAAAAATATTGCATAATTGTTTAATGGATTCAGAGGCTTCACACAATGTCATGCCAAAAGTGGTAATGGATGAATTAGGGTTAGACATCACTAAACCCTACCTTGACCTATATTATTTTGACTTTAGGAAAGTTAAATGTCTGGGAGTCATCAAGGACATGTTTGTTACTCTTTCTCAGTTACCTATGAAAAGTGTGGTATTGGATGTTATTGTGGCTGACATACCTCGAAAATTTGGAATGCTTCTATCAAGATCTTGGGCTAAGAATGTAAGAGGCACTTTACAGATGGATCTCAGTTATGCTACCATACCTGTGTTTGGTGGAGAACATCGGAGACTGTACAGGGACGTAAGACTGGCTTACTTGGTAAGTGATCATGAAAACCCTAGTAATCATCCTATATATGATTTAGAATATGAACTTGGCTCCTCTATTTTTCATATTGGTGATCATATGGATGAAACATTAGTTAGAATAATAACACCTTCAGTTGGAGACAGTGCAATTTTTTTTTCCTGGAAAATGTATTTTGATGGGGCTTGCTCAAAAGAAGGTTATGGGGCTGGGATTGTTTTCATTTCTCCTACCCAAGAAGTCATTCCTATGTCATATAAACTTGAATTTGATAAAACCAACAACATCAATGAATATGAAGCTTTGTTGTTAGGATTGAAAGCTGCTAAAGATATGGGTATAGATAAAATTTATGTTTTTGGATATTCAGAACTTATTATCCATCAAATTAAAAACATTTATCAGACCAAACAAAAAAGGCTAAATAAATATAGGAATGAGGTGTGGGATTATGTGGATAATTTCTTCTTAGCATTTAACATTACTTTTGTGCATAGGAATTTGAATCAACAGGCTAACTCTTTAGCACTTGCAGCCAATAACTTTAAGACTCCAATGTTTCCTAACTTAAAATTTGAGATTAAGGTTAGACACAGACCCTCAATACCAGATAACATTAAAAAATGGAAATTTTTGAAGGACGATCAGGAGATTCAAAGATTCTTAAAGACCATTGAATATTTTTCCAATATTTCAATAGACCAGGACAATGAGAATGGTGACATGGAGGTACATGCTGCAAATGTTCTTCAAGACAATGTTGTTGGGCACAAAATCATTGAATTGAAAACAAATCATCTGCCTAAAGGTTTGGTTCCACTTGAAATATTATTTGATCACAACGATGTTTCCAGAAAAGCTGTTATTCAGACATACGAGACCGATGCGATAGACTGTGATATCAGTTCAAATCTAAATCCCAGGATGGTGAAATTATCCAGAAAATTGTCAGAAAAACATGGAGACATATATGTAAATTTGATGAAGCAGTATTCAGATGTATTTGCCTGGTCTTATGAAGACCTAATTTTTTTTATACAAAGATTATACAACACCAAATTCCTCTGAAGCCTGGATCAAAACCTTTTAAGAATAAGTCTAGGAAATTTAATCCTATGCTGCTACCCATAATAGAAAAAGAACTAAAAAGGTTATTGGATGCCAAAATTATAGTGTCACTGAGATACTCAGAGTGGGTAGCTAATTTAGTACCTGTCAGGAAAAGAGTGGAGAAATAAGGCTTTGTGTGGACTTCATGAATTTGAACAGGTGCTCTTTAAAGGACAATTATCCATTACCAAATATGGATCATATTTTACAAAGAGTAGTAGGGGCAAAGAATATTTCTATGCTTGATGGATATTCAGGGTACAATATGATATCAGTAATGGAAGAAGACAAGAAGAAAACAACTTTTACCACTCCATGGGGCACTTTCATGTATGAAAATATGCCTTTTGGATTGATGAATGCAGGAGAAATTTTTCAGAGGGATATGGACATTTATTTTATTGGTGAGAAAGATAGGTTTGTGGTTATTTATCTTGATTACATCACTGTATTTTCAACATATGATGAAGAACACTTACATCATTTAAAGAAGACATTTGAAAAATGCAGAAGATATGGTATATCACTTAACCCTAAAAAATCCAATTTTGCCATGGAAGAAGGAAAATTTTTGGGACATATTGTTTCACCAGAAGGAATTAAGATAGATCATGAAAGAGTAAAATATATCCAACAGATAGAAATTCCAAGGAACACGAAGTCTATCCAATCCTTCATAGGTAAAATATTTTTTTTAAGGAGATTTATAGCAAATTTTGCAGAGATTATCAAGTACATTACTAATATGTTGAAAAAGGATGCATAAATCAAGTGGATACCAGAAGATAAAGAATATTTTGAGAAGATTAAGCAGGCTCTTGTTCAGGCCCTTGTTCTCATCAATCCAGATTACTCCAAGGAATTCATGATTTTTTCATTTTCTTCTAAAGACACCATAACTACTGTTCTTTTACAAAGAAATGATCAAGGGTATGAGAAAACCATATCCTTCTTCAACAAAAATCTTAGAGACTACAAATTGAAATATGATATTATGGAGAAGTAGGCATATGCTCTGGTGAAGGATTTAAAATCTTTCAAAGTATATGTTCTACAATCTGAAATCATTGCATATGTGCCAAGTAGTGCAGTTAAAGAAATTTTAGTTCAACCTGATTGTGAAGGAAAGAGGGGAAAGTGGATAACAAAACTTATGGAGTACAATATGACTATAAATCACACTCAGCTAATAAAAGGTCATGGCCTTTCCAAATTAATGACATAGTCAAATTGAAAATCAATTGGGTTGTATCATCTCTCAAGAAAATCACATAATTATTCATTCTAGATTGAGGAAACTGGCTCACAGGTAAACAATAAATATGCTTCTTCACCATGGTACAAAGATATTGTATTTTTTTCTTCTTCTAAATATTCAGTCTCCTCCTGAATTGGATAAATAAAAATTCAGATCACTTAAATTGAAATCAATAAAGTATTGCATTATTGATCAGATCCTGTTCTAGAAAGATCTTAATGGGATTTTGTGGAGGTGTGTTAATGAAGAAGAGGCTAAACAATTTTTTTGTGATTTACATCATGGTGGTTTTGGAGGTCATCACCATTGGAAAGCTATTTCTTTGAAGATCCTAAGAGCAAGCTATTACTGGCTAGTCCTACTTTCAGACATATTTTCTTAGGTCAGGGCATGTGAACCATGTCAAAAGTTTGCACGAAAGCATAAAATTATGTCTCTGCCTTAAAAACCCATCATCACTCATGGACCATTTCAATAGTGGGGCTTAGAATTTATCATGGAAATCAAACCTTCATATTCTGGACAACATAAGTGGATACTTACGACCATAGATTACTTTACTAAGTGGATTGAAACAATTCCAACTTAGAATGCAACATACAAGGTAATCATGGAATTTCTTGAAGGACATATTTTTTCTAGATTTGGTTGTCCTAAGAAGCTAGTTACTGACAATGCTCAAGATTTCAAATCAAACTCCATGATTTATTTCTACAATAAGTATAATATCAAATTGGTCCGCTCTACTCCTTACTATCCCCAAGGAAACGGGTTAGCAGAATTGTCCAATAAGAGTCTCATAAGGATTATCAAAAAACTACTTGCAAAAAACAAAAGGTCATGGGATTCCAAGTTAAAGTTTTCCCTATGGGTTGATCGGATTAGTAACAAGAAATCCATTGGAACTTCCACATTCCAAATGGTGTATGGAACATAGGCTATTTTTCCAACTTAATTGGGTTTACCAGTTTTAAAATTTCTGCAAGAGGAACTATAAGAACCCAATGATATTCGAAGAAGATTTTTTCAGATGATAGAAGTTCAATAGGTCAGAGAAAAGATGGATCATAAAGTTGTTGTTCATCAGAGTAAATTCAAAGCCACATTTGATAAGGGAACCAAGAACGATATTTTCAAAGAAGGAGATCTGGTATTGAGATGGGATGCTAGAAGAGAGGAAAAATATAAACATGGTAAGTTTGATAACTTATGGTATGGTCCTTTCAAAATAGCCAAGGTCATGAATACAAATACTTTTCTCTTACATAATTTGGATGACACTGAGATTTTTGGAGGCCCAGTGAATGGGAGATTCCTGAAACATTACTTTCTCTAAAGATTTATCAAAAGTTTCAGCCTATACAATAGGGTTTTCTTTCAATAAAGACTCCATATAACCAATGGAATTGTTTTTTATATAGTTTTTATTTTAAATAAAGGATTACAGAACATGGAAATCAGAGAATCAGAAGCAAGGTAAAGGCATTGGTCTACATATCTTAAAGTTTACTCATGAAACTTTACCCCCAGAAGGAGCCAGTGTTAGTCTCCAACTTTGTTTTTGATTAAGTGAGTGTCCCTAATCCTTAATCCTCCCTGTTTATGCTTTGTTCCTTGAATTTTGATTTTTACCCCTTGGTTTGATTTGTCATATTTTGCAATTCTTTCACTTTTAAATGATTTTCTTAAGTTTTTAAAGGTTTAGGATTTGATTTGATGAATCTTGTCACATCACTTGTCTATTCATTTTTGAATTTTCAAATTTCTGCCAAGTCATGAATGGCGCTATTCCTGCAATGCCAAGGTTAATCATGTTTTTACGTGCGCCAACTCGCCCTGATCCCGTCATTATTGTGCAAATCATGATTAGAGGGTCTGAATGCCTCTCCACGATCTATTCTCAAGTTGATACTGCAATTATAACCATTATATGCGAGGGATTGAGTTGTACTAGCCTGACCTGCATCAAATCAAACACGTTTTGATATCATTAATAGAAACTATCACCTTCTATTTTAATGTATCGGGTATTTTGTGCAGAGATAAAATTGGAAAAAGAAGAGATTGTTGGTTTCTAACAATCCACAGGTTTTAAAATTCTCAGTATCAAACCTCGTAGATCTATTTACAGGACTATATCTGCAACATGGCACTGAAGAAGAGTGGAAAAATTATTAGATTGGAACCTGAGGGCACAAAATTAATTGAATCATACCCCCAAATGGTGTAGAGGTTTAAATATGTAGGTTGGTTTGAGTTTCTCACAACCTTCCAGGGCACGATGGACATATCTCATTGATCTTCGCACATAATTTTGATGGCTTTGAAGTTGTAATTGGGAAATTACTGATGATGGTGACTGAGCACTCAATTGCAAGAGCCTGTAAATTTCCAGTTGGCGGAGAAAGGTGGTGGAATAACGAGAATGTGGTTATGGAATTCGTGAATCAGTTCTTAATCCCAGAAAAACAAAACTCTAATTGGAAAAAGGGAATTCCACATAGCTGGGTAAAGAAGGAATGGCATACTACTTTGATGATCATCCACATGTATATCACATGTGAGGGTAGGTTTTCACTGGTTTATATTTACCATATTAGACTGTTAATTCACATAAATGGGGATTATCCTCCTAATTTACCATATTTCCTACTTAAGAGTTTATCTAAAATGTCCAAGAGGGTGCAGTCTCATCCTGCTACAACTAAAGGCAGACTTTTTCACCAAGGTTTAATAAAGACATTGGTCATATCCTCTTTAAATGAAGTCTAAATACCCTGAGATTGGCTAATCCAGTCTTTAGGAAATGATTCACAACCAGCTAAATCCAAAAATGCCAAAGGTAAGAAATCATCTCAACATAAATAGATTGGTACAGTCATTGAGTCCCTGATTAAAGAAGGATCATCTACAACTATGGTAACATGGGCTATAAAAAGGAAGATGCAAACTCAACAAGTCTTTGGAGATTCTCCTGTAGGTAAAAGTTAGGAAGAAGCTACCACCAATAGATGTAAGAAATCAAAACTAGATGACGATATTGATATATTTCTTGATCTAGAGATAAATATGGAAATTGATGTGGATGAAGATTATACTATGAACCCAATTCATTTCCGAGTTAAGCATAAATAAAAATATATAATTAAGAAAAGTGCAAAGATAAAGAAATAGAGGAAGAAGCCTACACCTGTGCCTAAGTACCCTAGGAGAAACTCCACTACGGATGTCAATAAATTCAAATTAAATTCTAAGGCCATGTTTGATCCATCTATTAAAAAAGAGAATCTTATAATCATCGAGGATAGTTATGAATATTCTAAAACAGGCATCAAGAAACAAGTAGAGACACCTTCTTTGCACATGAATGAGAAAGAAACTGAAAATTTGGGGAAGACACGAGGAAAAGGAAAACAAGTTTCTCAATACTCCAGGCGACCTATGACAAGAGAAACCACTAGATCATCAAAATATGAAGCTATGTTTAGAGGTACAGGTGGGGTTTCTGATGACAAAGATTATCCTTCTACACATCCAGATCAGGTTCCAGATCTTCCAGAGACCATAGATTCAAATAGTAATGATGATGAAGTCCACATCTCTGAATTATCTTCTAGATACTAGATCAAATTAAGAAAACCTCAAGCTTCTATAGACCTGAACCAACCTGCACCTGTAGAGGAATTCCTAGAGTTTAAATTTAAATTTAGAAGTGAAAAAGACAAGATCAAGGAGCTACAAGAAATGGTGAAACAATTAAAGAAAGAAAAAGCTGAGGTGGAGCAATGGAATGTTAGACAACAAGAGAAGATACATGATTTCAAGAAAAAGAGAAAGGAACAAAAAGCATCGCTCAAGGCGCTGTGAGAATCTAATTTCAAGTTATATTGGCACAATATTGTGCTAACAACCAAACTGAAGCATAGGTCTACCAAAGCCAATGCAGTCATTTTACCATGATATTTTATGAAGTTCCTTCATGCAATTTTGAAAGTTTTTTATGCTATTACTCATGGTGAAGAATATGAACAATTTGAATCTCTATGTTTTGATCGAATGGATTTTTTATAGTTCAAATGAGTACTCAATCAAGATTCATTCCAAATTTTGCGGGATTTGCCAATTTGTTGTAAAAGATATTTCAGGTTAAGTTCTTGAGATTTCTACTATATTGGCAATGTAAGTGATAGTTTGAGATGATCCTCCTTGAATAAATGCATTGACCAGATCCTATTGCTAACTAAATACTAGAAAATAGGATATGTATTCATACTCTGTATAGTTTAAATAGACAAAAACAAGATTGTATTAGGGTCGAAAGGTTGGGATTTCAGGGACCTATTTTTAATATCTTTGTAAGACAATTTGATTCCACATTGATACTAAATGGCAAAGACATGTTGATGGTCACATTTTCTCTCATTTCATGTTCTATTTCTTTTCTTGCTTGAAATAATTTTTCAGTTGCAATGCATTGATTTCTTGATCTAATTAATACAATGAAGATTTTGTTGTTGTTGTTTATTATCAAGATTTGCTTTCAAGTACATGTTCTTGTTTCTAAATTACATTTTGAAATAAGAAATCTGCATGGGTTTGACAAATTGAATGCTCTCATATTTTCTTTCATTATTTCCTTATTTGTTTGATCTATTTATGTGACTACCTTTTTCCAAATCAATGGGATATTTCTTGACTTCTTTTTGAGTTCCGTGTTTACCTTGAACCAAATTTCAACCATCCTCAAAAAACCAATTCATAAAACCCTTAAAATACTATTACAATAACCTTGATGATGCTCTAGATTTCCTTCTCACAGTCAAGTGCAACTTTAGGGACTAACAGGAAGAAGGGTTACAAATAACCAAAGAAAACTGATTCAACAAGATTATAGCTGAGGGGGATTCCCAATAATCATCAACATGGACAAGAGCATTCAATGAAGCTCCCATATCCCCAAAATATCCAATAGTTGGTGCTTGGAATCCTCCTTGGAATAAATATTTCACCTCATCGACAATATCCCAACTCTCATCCCAAACCACGTTCGTAGGTCACCCAATAGGTTGGCGGACTAGTTAGTGAATGAAAGCATATAATCCAAGGAAGACAACTCAGACAGATCCTGAGACCCCTTTAGGAAGGATCATCTATACACCAATTGTGCATCCATAAAATCAACAAACTTATTGTCCCTGTATGGGGTGTTGGGGACGCAAACCTAGGGAAACCCAATCCCCGAGGCTAGTATAAATGCCATTGAATTGACATATCAAAAAATGTTGGGGCTTGATCTCAAGGATGGTATTCCAACTGAAAATATGAGTCATCATTTAATGCATAACATTGGACCCAAGACGACAAGGATGCAAGGGAAAGTGGCCTCCTGTAATACTCACAATCATTAAAAACATTTATGACTTATTTTAAATTGTATTATTTTGACTTAATGGATCCTTAAAGATCAAAACAATATTTTTATTTTTTGATAATAAAAGGGGCACATTGAGTAAGACTGCTAAAATAGGAAGTTACTGATCCATTAAGAGGAATGATCAGTGGCAACATAAAGAGACAAGTGGTAGACCCATTTGATTTTAACTCAAACTGGTAGAGACACAATCCCAGATTTCTAGGAAATCAGAAAAGAAAAGTGTGTGATTAAAGATTGACAAGTGGTCAAAGAGCAGGAGGCTCGTACATGTGTCAAAAGACCCAGGATAAATAAATAATGGGTACACAAAGAGAATGGGATGCCATTATGTGTACGTGAGAATTGGAAAGAGAAATTCAGAACTTGAGCTCTTGATTTCTGCAAGGAGTCACAGTGGTCATTTCCTCTTTTGGATAAGGAAACTTAGCTCGGGGTGACATGGAAGAAGGCTGTATCTACTCTCGTCTATGGCTGGGAGGAGAAATATTACCCAATGTGTTTTTTTTCCCAGTTCAATAGTATCAAGTTCAATTTGTTTTTAATCGTTGATTATGTATTTTCTTTATAAGAAGTAAATTTCATTCTTTATATTTTGCTAATGTTATTATGAAATATCACTGATATTATGAGCATCGAAACTGTCTAAAATATGTTATGTATCTTCCTGTTGTTAAGTTGGAAACGTTCATTCATTTATGTAGATGTATATTCAACCACTTTTATATTCAGCAGTAAATTTATTGATTTAAGGATTTACAAAATAACAAATATTATTGCATATTTGCATTAGCTAAAGACATTTATATAACTAAAATATTAAGAATAAACATAGTATATTAAGCTTGACATAATATTCTAGATACAACAATACATATCTATTATTTTAATAGAGGTAAAGAACCATCGTTTCATCAAAATGATAAATATCTATTTAACAGAGGTAAAGAACCCTCGTTTTATCAAGATGATACATATCTATTCTAACAAAGGAAGAGAACCCTTGTTTCTACAAAACGATACATATAAATTTTTTAAACAGATATAAAGAACCCTTTTAGGATTATGGTACAGTAGCCCTGATTTTCACCCATACAATTACTATTACCAATCGACATTTCTGGTTATAAATATATCAGAACGCTAAATTACCTTACCCAGGTAAAATTGAGTCATCAACCCAAAGCATCGTCTTGCATATACCCTGAAATACAAGAGAATTACAATAAAAAATTTGGTTTAAAGTAAATAGGCAATGGTAAAATATCATAAAATTGCTAAAGTAATAAAAATTACTATTGGTATATGCCTCCGAGTAAGCCTTGTTGTAAACTGGAAAAGATGTGTGTAAAGCAGACCCAACCTCCTATGTGTCCTACAAACTTATAAAGGTAAGAAAAAAACTAGATTAAAAACCTAAGTAATACTATTTATGCACAAGCGATATATAGCAAATTGTTACCTGATAGAATCCATGATGGTGAAAGTAACTGTAGTTTTCTGCCCCAATGAAAACGGTCAAAACGACTTCATAATCTGATGGGTTCCCGCTAGAAATAAACCAAGGGATAATAATTAGAATGATAACTGAACAAGATCTCAAACTACTGTATATAAAACTGAGTATTGGCAATGAAAACCCACTTAAATTATGCTAAGGTGATTACTTAAACAAAACCCAAAAATCCCCTATATCTGACTAAATAATTTTATCATATATGCAGATCTTAATAGGTCAAATGTACAAGTAAATCCATGAAATAAATTACTCGAAGTAATGTTTTTGGCCCTTGACCAAGTTTTGGAGAACTTGGGTCACGTTTGACCAATTTTGGGACTTTGATAGACTAGTCGAAGGTGAAGAAAAAATCACGGGATATTGACCCCTTCTTAGGGAATTTTTGGGTTTAGGATTTATGTAACGAGTATGGGATATCGGCCCATGGGTTTACCCATGTTTAGGCCCCATTTGTAATGTATAAATAGATATCTAGGCGATGTAGGAAGAGGTCGATCTCCTAAGTTCTAGAGATTGACCTATGTGATTGCAAAGGCTTTGTGCTCACTGTGTGTTAAGAACTTGTAGAGCTAAGTGAAAATGATTGTAAGAAGATTGTGTACAGATTGTAAGAAGGCTTTGTGCTAAAACCTAGCTTTGGGAAGGAGGATCTGGCGAGGTGCATGCAGATCTCCTATCCTATGTGGAGTAGTTTCTTGTGGCTCTGTGCTTGTAGAAGATCGAGAGAAGACAATACATAAAGAGAAGAGTTGGTGGACGTATCCCCACAATGGAGTGAACCACATATATCTTGTGTTGTGGTCGCTTTGTGCAGTATAGTTTTTATGTTATTGATGTGATGTATGCTTAGTGCAATGATATATGTTAGATGCATCTGATATAATAGATTAGTGCTTAGTAATGTGAATGAATGCTAGATATGATATATTTCTATGTGCTAAGTGCTAGATGTGTTAGATCTTGTTGAATACTGCGTTGTTATATAATTAGGGTTTGGATCTACAATGTAAATAAGGGTTAAATGATAATGAATGTTAACTGCTAAGTTCTTTGTTAAGGTATTGTAATCATAGATCTGTGTCCCAGATAGGTTGCAAACATCTGAGTCCTGCAACCACCCCTGCCTCTACCTTAGGTGAGAATTCATCTGCTTCGCAGGTGTTGCTGAAAGGGACGGTAGTTAGGGTTTTTTTTTGTGCGTTGTTTAAGCGTTGAACCCTGGGTCTACCCCTGTGCCAACAAATGGTTCCGTTGCCGGGACTGAAACTGTGATTGCTGGGAACTAAATAAAAGAGAAAGCTCTGTGCATAGATCTGCTGCCCTAGTGTGTATTATTCTACTTGACTTGTGAAGCTCTTTGCTAAAGAGAGAAGTCCGATCTGAAGAAAAGAGGTAAGATCTTGAAGATTTTTTCTCTGATAAAGGTAAGATATGTGAATTTTTTTATTTCTAAAGAATGGATCTAGGTATGTTTAATAGATTTGGTCCTAGTCCGAAAACTAGGGTACAACTAGAAGAAAGAAGATTTGATATGAATAGATCTGATAAGAATAGTGAAAGATATGTTATTCCTATGCATCAAAAGATTGTTTGGACTAACGAATGGATGTAGGATCCTATATAGAATATTTTTCAAACCCACCACTATGATCCCAGTGCACAGTACATGAAAGGTTGGGGATCGTTCAAGAGAAAGAGAGGGTTAAATCTTTGTTATAGTTGTAGAAGACCAAGACATATTTCTAAGGAATGCCCTGGTAGAGGTCCTATTTGCCTTTGTTGTAAGGCTATTGGACAAGAAGTTTTGTATTGACCTAGAATGATTGTTAAAGTTGAAAAGATGAATATGAGACAAGAAAACCATGAGACAGGCCAAGAAACTAAGGATATGACAGAATTCTAGAAAGAATCAGAGACCGTATTATTACAGATGAAAGAAACCCTGAATGGTCACAAAGATACCAACTTAAAAGAGATCTTAAAATAGAAGGAGCGCATAGAAACAAGAATATGAGACTTCGACATAGACTGTGTTCTAGATGAGGAAACCCAAATGAATATCATGACAGAAAGAACTTGGAAAATTTTGGGAAAGCCTGCTATGGTTCCTTCTTTAGGAGGAATACGATTATTTAGAGGAAAGATGATAACCCTATGTGGATGACTTACCCAGACATCTATGAGTGCTCATGAAACTTCGACATAAGAAGAATTTGAGATCGTTAAGTTTTTTGAGAACAATGCCCCATTTGCTATTTTTCTAGGAAAAACCTAGATTGAGAAAGATAAGATACAAAGGAAACAAGAAGAGGAGGATCTAGAACAGAAAAATCAAGAACTAAGAGATTTCATGGCTAGGAGAATAACGCGCTTACTGAAAGAACAAGAGGACCAGTCGAAGCTACTAAGTGTTGGGCACTTTAATTGTCTAATTGAATAGAAAATCAAAGTGTTCAATATAAATTGTCAACCTATGGAAGTCTATTATTTCAAGATAATTGTGCATAGTCTATGCTAGATTATGAAAGCATCTCTAATCTAATTGTAGTAGGGAAGTTTAAAAAAAACAAACATTATCACTAACACAGTTGTGCTGATACAACTGGAGTTATACAGATTTGAAATCATTATTGCAATCTAAACTGATGAATATATAAAAACCCTGGATTGCCTACTCTAATCTAACTTTCTAATTTACTTTTGCAGGAAGAAATTATATACTATTTGCAGAAAGAAAATCTACTTATTGCAAGAAGGTACTTCACACTTTTATTTCTCGAAAACAAGATTTTAGCCTAATGCAGAAAAAGGGAAAGAAGTTCTCCAACAATGTTCAACAATCAACTTCTAATTCTCATGAGACAAGTTTATGCGCATCTAACAAGAATGAACTAAACTGTAAAAACAATTGTATTCTAGAAATGTCTAACAATTAAATCATTCGCATTTAAAACAACTAATCTAGAATTCAAAATAGAGGGGAATCAGTGAGGAAGGTGGGCCCTTTCCTTCTCACTGAACCCACTCAAAGAAATAGGTTACAGTCTGCTAAAGGAATTCAATCCACTCTTTCATTCAATTGCCAAAAATGTATGTGTACAATAAGCGCTACTTTTCTTTCTCCAGTCAAAAAACTCCTTTTCATTACAAAATCTCTGCTATTTAAAGTCAGATTCATTCAATATAACATAAACAGAACAGTCTTGAGAATCCCCAATTCTCAAGCTGTTCATTTGATATCATTAATACAAAATCTAGAACTCTCCTTGATCAACATCGTGAGCCAACATATCTAATCAACAGGTGTTGCAGCAGTCGTGTAACAACAGGACTGGTGGCGTCTGTTGTAACAACTTCCAAGATTGACGGGCTTCTGTTGCAGTAGTCATGTAACAGCTTCCAGGATTGGTGGCATCTGTTGCAACAGTCATGTAACAACTTCCAAGATTGGCGCATAGCTGTAACAACAACGAGTTTCTTGAAGTGGGATGTTCTAAGAATTTTGATCATTAGTTAAATCATTTCATGGGTAAAATATGTGAACATTACCAATAAAACATGCTAAGTAAATGAAAATATAAAAGCGAGATGAATAGTTCATACCTTGGGAAAAAGGGTCTTAATAATCATTATAATAGTCATTTAGCTTAGGAATGAGAAGGTTGTATGTGCAAAATATGTAGTGAAAAAGGGACATTTATGGGTCCTAACATGCCCCCCAATTGAAGACATTGCATGTCCTCATGCAAAACACATTCAAACCTTACGTTGTAGCTGAAGTAGATAACTGTCTCCTCCAGTGCAAAATTGCTAAGAGAAATTGCTAAGTGTCGGTATTGAAAATCTGTTGTGTCCAAAAGAAAATCTGTTGTGTCAACGATCTGTCTGAGTTTCTTTATCTTTGAGAACATAATCAGTTTGAGTTGCTCGAGTAACAACTCGTGAAGAAAACAAAGGTTCTTGTTTGCAAGCTTCTAGTATACCAACAACTGTTTTATGACGTTGAGATCTCCTCTATTTTACTGATTTTTGTGTAGCAGTAAGTTCATGTTCAGTCTTGAATGAGACAGTTGCTGGTCCTTTAGCGATTGGAACCTGTTTTACTGATTTTTGTGTAGAAGTAAGTTCATTTTCAGTCTTGACTGAGACAATTGTTGTTCCTTTAGCGACTGGAACTTTGACTACCTCATATCCTGCCTCAAAGTAAATGTTTCTGCACTCAAAGCACATGAGTTCTTTGTTTCTGTCCATAACAACTTTTGTCAGTGCTAGGATGTCCAAGGTTATCCCTTCTGGATTCTTCTGTCAAGCAGCCTCCACCTCTTGTTTCAGGGTAGTTAACTTTGCTTTGAGGTTATCATTCTCTGTTATTAGTGCAGGGATTTTGGAATTTTCTGTATTCTTGATCTTTTTCTCTATTTGGGCAAATAATTGGGCAAGTGGCACATCCTTAGCATGATGTGTAGCTGGTTCTTTTGTAACAGCTGTGTCTGTCAGGACTAGTTCTTATGGAACAGTCTTGACATGGATAGTTGGTTCTTGTATTACTAGCTCTGGTGGGACAATCCTCTGTGGAGAAGCCGGTTCTTGTGTAACAACTGTGTTTGTCAGGACTGGTTCTTGTGGAAAAGTTTCGACATGGACAGTTGGTTCTTGTGGAACCTCCCCTGCATCAACCATAGAGGATAGTGGAAAAACAATAGGAATAGCCTATTCCATATCTTGCCATCCAATTGCAGCGTTGACAGACCTGGTGGACCTGGTTCTTCTCCTGGGTAAAATAGAAACGAAAGCAAGGGATTTCTTCTTTGTTGTTGGAGGAGGAACAAGGATTTATTCCTCAACCACACAAGGAGGATATTATGGTATACCGGGGTCTGCGATGATCTGGACATCCTCAATGGACATGTGATACACAAAATCATCAGGCGGAGCCGATGATTCTGCTACGATTTGAGTACATTCATTCTGAAAGGAGAGAATAGTTTCCTGAAGTTTTGTGCATAAAGTAAAACCTGGTATTCATACCTCTGTAGAATTCTCTGTCACATCAGCTAGAGGGCTCTGATTTGTATTTGATCCAATTTGGTCAAGGGCTCTTCGAGGTTTTCCCTTGAATGGATGTTTTCTTTTCTAAGAAGATGCATTGGTAATGATAGTAGGCGCTTGATTGACTGTTGCAACAATAGGAGGGTTCTATGTGAATGTCGGTGCCACAACAGAGGAGATAGGTGGACTTGATGTTATAGTGGATTGTGCTGACCTTGCTCGCTTTTTAGGTAATGCAGAGATAGGAACAAGGATGTTCTTTTCAGATACATAGGGTAGGTTTTCAATGATAGGTGTCGCAATGGACCGTGCTGACCTTGTTCACTTTCTCGGTGATCCAGAGTTAGGAGCAGGGGTTTTCTTTTTAGAGGCAGGGGGTATGTTTTCGATGATAGGTGTTGCAGCCAAGTATTGTGACGCATGTCTTGATCGAGTGGTTGGTTGTTCATCTATTTGTTCATCTATTTGTTCGACCACAGCTACAGGCTGTTGCAATGTAATTTCGTCGAGGCTTGTCTGGCTGGTGCTAGGATGGCTTCGGGTTATGCGGTTTCTTTTCTGAGTCGTCTTACGAACAAAGACAATAGGGGTTTGGACTATTGTTGTAGCCAAGGGCAGAGGCTCAGGAAGAGGTCCATGGGTTGTGTTTTCAAGGATTGGTGCAATCATATTTGTATGTATAGAATGTGGCTGGTCTGCTACAACAGTAATGGGTTATTGGAAATGCCCATACCTCTGCGAATTAATAGGCCGATGAGTCTGTGATTAGAAATGCAGTTCTTGGGGTTCTTGGATTTTTTTACAAAATGAGCCATGTTATGCAATGAATGGAGGAGAAAATAAGGAATGTTTATGAATTTCTGATGTCGTAGATGTGATAGTAAGATGAAATCAAAAAAATAAACAACTTGGTATCGACCTTCACAGATAATGTACCTTTTAAGAAATTATACAACTTTCCCCCATGGCTCTGGTAAGGAATTGACATCTACACCTCTACCTTTGGTCTGAACTTGCTCAGTGTTGACGAGGAAACCCTTATGTGCATCCAGAAGATGTGTTTTTCTATTAAACCATCGGTCTCCTATTCTTGGCAACCCTGTTATAGCAACAATGCTTTCTTCTGACACTGGAATCCTTACCCCTTTCACCATTGAATACCCTTCGGTAAGATTTTGACTAGACTCCAATACCTCGTCCTCATTAAACCCCTTCAAATGTTTAAAATACGATATCCATCCGGCCTGGAGAAATATTTGGTAGGCCTCTGGGTGTAGCAACAAACTGTCCAGAGTTGCGGGTTCATATCTCACAGTTGATCCTCCCATGATGTTGCTTGAGAGTCTAACAGACACATAGGAGGAGAAACTATCACCGAAATCAAAGACACAACAAGCTCGAATGTGGTTTGCAGAAAGAATACAGTGTCTCAGTAAAAGGAAGTGTGGGCAGAAATGTGGTGGAGGTGTGTATAAAATTTGGTATGGACGAATAGATTTATGTTCCCCCCCCAACTAAGCGGATTGGCTCTAGGTGCATCAATTTATGACAACCAGTTAGTAAATAGGAAATTGTGATTTTATATCTTCATTACTTTAACACGTAGGATTAATCACGTACCTCATATCTTACCGCACATAACAACCTGTCATAGTAACCACACAATCCAACCTCTATCTGAGTGGTGAGGAATAGCTGACATGATGAAGGATCATGAGAGAAATGACAGCTGGAGAAGAAACAAAGTCCTTACTGTAGTTAGCCAACTGGAAATCGCCGGATGTGAAGTCAAGTCATTATGAAGCAACACTTTCGGATAGAGAGCATCAATATTGTCTAATTAGTGGTGTTGTGGTATGGAAAGATTGGAGGGCTGGAGCAGCAGCATCGACAAAAATGTGAAAAAGAAAGAGTGAAGTGGGAATAAAGAATAACAACAATTAGTGTATCAACATGTTCTTCGGCAAAAATGGTGGAGGTAGGTGTAACATCATGGAAATCGGCCAATTTAGTGAAAAAGGGGTGTAACAGCATGGAAATCGACCAATTTATCGAAAGAAAGTGTAACAACATGGAAATCGGCCAATTTATCAGAAGGTGTAACAGCATGGAAATCGACCAATTTAGTGAAAAAGGGGTGTAACAACATGGAAATCGACCAATTTATCGAAAGAAGGTGTAACAACATCGAAATCGGCCAATTTAGCGAAAAAGGGGTGTAACAGTATTGAAATCAACCGAATGCTACATTACTTAGTTTCTAGGAAGTTTTTCAACTTCCATGAACTAATCGTTTGACTCATTTAGCGCTACTCAACCTTGTTGTTCATCAATCCACCTGCACACACATAACCGCCTGATACCTTTCAAAGATTTATTAGCATAGTAAAGAAAATAGAGAAATTTCAACTAAAAACAAAAAAATGCAAATTTTGCCAAGGTTATTTATATACAAGGTCTGAGCAAAAGAAGTCCTAAAGTTCAGAAGGGGAAGGAACAAGCTCCTTTCTGTTTAAGAATTGATAACCTGTATCAACTGTACATCTAGTTTTGAATTCTGCCTTGGACAGTGGACGCTGATATAGACGCAAGCGATGACCATTTGCATGTAACTGTGTATTGGACCCATCAATAGTAATCAACCGGATTGTCCCATTGGGAAAAATGGTGTCTACCTCGTAAGGCCCTAGCCCAATCTCCTTTCTGGAATAATTTCCTCTTGATGACTCAGTCATTCCATTTTGTTCTTTGTTGTTGAATCACTGTGGTTTGATGGATGGCGTCCACACACTTTTCATCAAGCTCGTTGAGCTGCTGCAGTCTGGCTTTCTGTGCCATAGTCAAGTCGAGGTTGACTACTGATGCAGTTCTTAATGTTTTGATTTTGAATTCAATGGGGAAAACAAGGCTTTTTCCATATACCAGCTTGTAAGGAGAAAAACCAGTTGTGCTCCTCCAAGTAGTTCGGTAAGCCCATAGAGCTTCATGCAATCTATCAGACCAATCCCTATGATTTTCTCTCACTGTTTTAGTAAGAATGGCTTTGATAACTTTGTTAGTGCTTTCCACCTGGCCATTGCCTTGTGGATGGTATGGAGAAGCTATTCTATGTAAAACACAATATTTACTGAGTAGAGATTCAAATTATATGATGTGAAAGGGGGTCCTCCATCAGTGACCAATTCTTTGGGAATGCCAAACCTAACAAATACATCTTCAAACAAGAATGCTAAGACAACTTCTTCTGAGGCTCTGATAAGTGCTTTTTCCTCCACCCACTTGGTCATGTAATCTGTACAGACCAATATATAGACTTTCTGATTGGAAGGTGGGTGAATGGGTCCTACAAAATCCATGGCCCATCTCTCAAAAGGCTCTAACACTGCCTAAGACTGGAGGGGCATCTCATCCCTGTGAGTTGGCTGACCCATGCGTTGGAAATTGTCACAAGCTTGGACATACTTCTTGGCATCTTGAAATATGCTAGGCCAAAAATAGCCCATCCTTAAAATTTTATGCCTGGTCCTTTTATCAACAAAATGACCCCCACAAGGGCCATCATGGAAAGATTTCAGCAGATCATAAACTTCATCATCCCTCACACATCTCCTGATTTCTTGGTCCAGGCTTGTGTAGAAGAGGTATCCTCCTATCCAACTGTACCTGACACTCTTTTGAATAATTTTCCTTCTTTCCCTAGGAGATAGGTGGGGAGGTACCTTCCCTGCAACCAAATAATTAAAAATGTTTATGTACCAGGGTGAGTG
>SNQJ01S0031499.1:19776-39248 GCA_010110895.2 Picea sitchensis | reverse complement strand
TGGATGGGGTTGTGGTGGAAACACAGATTTACTTGTTGGGTTGCCCTTGATTTAAGATTTTTGGACTGTCTTTTGATTAACTTGTATTCGTTACTGTTAGAGTATGGGTGTATGATGGATATCAACAGTTGGATTTGGCTATTATGCAAATTATCACATCAGTTGTTGTGTTGAATTTACCTGCTTGTATATTTAGTTGTGCGTGATTAACACTTTTTTGCGTGGATTTTGGTTTAGTCTCGTTTTTTGTTTTGTAATAAGAGAGTTGTAGAGAGATTCTAGGTTTGCCAGATTTTCAGTTTCGTCTACTACATTGAGACTACAAACTCCTTATTAATCTTTCCTAGCTTAATAGAATTATGCATACGAGTGCTGTGAACTTGAATGATATACTCTTGAAGGATGTAAGAGGGAGGATTAGAGAGGGAATTCCGATGGTAGCCTAGGGCTAGCCACGGATGAAATGTTCTGCAGAATAATATAGTTTACATGTTCCATTTCCAGGTTTGTCCACGTACTCCATGTATACCGTATGCTTGCATTTGATTCTTTAATTTACAACAGCAAAAACATGGTCGAAAAGTCATAATTAGAGAAAGGGAACTAATTGAGAAATGCACACTGTCCAATCATTCTATTTCTTCTTGTGCACAATTGACCTCTAAATAAAACTCTAATATAGTTAACAATTACCCAGCGTATCTTCTCTGGTTTATATGCTGCCCTCCACACTACAGAGCTCCGCTTCATTTTAGCAAGTTGTAATTACTTTGATATTGAATATAATTCAAAGAACATCTAATTGGGTCAAGTAATTGTACAACCCTGGTTGTATGTTTTACTTTAGTAATTTTTTTTTTACATTCTCAATTCATATTTCTTTTATATTTAATTTTGTTTACATATAATCAAAATAATAATGCTTTTGGTTTGCAGGTTAGGCGGAGGGGAATTTGGCCCTTAAGGCTCCAGATTGTGAATGAGGCACTCTGATACCATATGTAAGGGGCCGAAGAAATTAAAAACATCAATTTATCTATTAAACTTCATAACAGAGTAATATTCTTGTATAATAATAACTTTGTTAACTTAAATTTAACAACATATAATAAATTTAATAACTGATTACAAACAATTGAAAAATTTGAAATACCTGAACCTGATGCTAATAACCTTCGTTTGTCTGTCGCTTGCCTCCTTGACCGCTTCTGCTGAACACTGCCCAAAACCTAGTTCCTCCCTACCAACTAGGTAACTCCCTAGCTCCAGGATATCAACAGATATCCTGGCCCCCGTGCCCAAAACCTCTAGCAACCCCGGTGCACTAATACAATCCCCTTCCCAAAATTTCACTTCTCTATCTCTCTGCAAATCTAGAGCTCCCCAAAATTCATCCCTTCAACCTCCCATAGAATAACCTCCCGTAGAATAACCTCTCATCCAACTCCTTCCCTTCCTTATCCCTCCTTCACCGACTCCCCCCCCATTTACTCCCTACATAACCCATTTATTACTCTTATCCTTTCCCGTTAATGCCCCGTATCCCCTTTCTTTAATATCTTATCCTTCCGTAATTAATAAGTTATCCCTTGTGGTGTACGTAACCTTTCAATTTAACTATTTAACTTATTAATTTATTTAATAATCATGTTTTTTAAATGTAATAGGTAGTTTGATTAATCAATTAATTAATCAAATTGCAGCCATTAATTAATCAATAATTATTTCATTAGTTTTATTATACCTATCCTGTTTAATTAATATCATATTAAGACGATTAATCCCCTAATTAAATTTTTACTTAATAATCCTTCAAATTTATTCAACTAGGATTGTTACATTCATGGGTTTAGTAGGATACTATTGACAGTTCGTTGAGGGGTTTTTGAAGATAACAAATCCGATCACAAAATTGTAGAAGAAAAACAAGAAGTTTGTTTGGACCAAGAAATGTGCGAAATCATTTCGCAGGCTAAAGGAGTTGTTGACAACAACACTGATACTAAAGGTCCCTGACATGGACATGGACTTCTTGGTATGCACTAATGCATCCAAGGAAGTCTTAGGTGGAGTCTTAATGCAAGACAGAGGAGTGATCGCTTACATATCGAGGAAACTAAGAAGGCATGAGGAGAACTAGGCAACACATGATTTAGAGTTGTTAACCATCGTATACCCTTGAAGGTTTGGAGACACTACCTTGTTGGATGAAAATTTGAAATAAAGACTGACCATTGTAGACTACAACACATATTTACGCAAAGCAACGTGAACGCGCGACAATGATGTTGGTCGGAATTTTTTAGCGAGTTCGACTTTGAGATTACTTACATAAAAGGAATAGTGAACTAAGTGGTGAATGGATTGAGTCGGAGACCATGCATCTTTTTGGTGCTGCCTTTTCAGACGAATCTACATGAAAATATTCTAAATTTACAGCGTAATGATGACTGGTACAAAGAGGTCGAGGGTTTTATCGGACAAAACACAATGATGGTACCACGATTTGAAGGATTTTCATTTGATAGCGGTGGATTATTGAGGTTTAAAAATCAGATCTACGTACCGCTGAACGACAAGTTGAGGATGTTGATCCTGAGAGAGGCTCATAGAGTAGTTTACATGGCTCACTCGGGAGTCACGAAGATGAGGATAGAACTTAAACCCTTATTCTTTTGGAAGGGAATGAAGGATGACACAGTCAACTATGTGGCTAGATGTCTAGAATGTCAACAGGTAAAGGCTGAACATACACACCCAACAGGATTACTACAACCACACACTATTCTGGAATCAAAATGGGAGGTTATTTCAATGGATTTTATTGTTGGATTTCCATTGACGGAAAGGAGACATGACTTGATTTTCATAGTAGTAGACAATGTGACGAAGAGTGCTCACTTTATTCCTATGCATACGACGTTTCAGGAACCTAACATAGCTATAGTTTTCATCAGTGAGATTGTGAGGCTGCATGGCATGCCTAAGAGGATTATATCCGATCAAGGATCGATGTTTACTGGACAATTTTCGATGAGTTTCCAAGAACCTTTGGGAAACCAACTTAACTTTAGTACTGTGTATCACCCGAAGACTGGTGGGAAGACCGAACAAATGAACCAAACCTTGGAGGACATGTTGCACATGTACGTGATGGACCAACAAAAGAGTTGGGAAGAATTCTTGCCACTAGTGGAGTTCTCTTACAAAAACAGTTACCAGAGCACCATTAAGATGACACCTTTCGAGTTTATTTATGGGCAACCGGGTCAGATGCCTTTGAGTTGGGATCGACTTGAGGATAGGGTCCTGGTGGGACCAGAAGCGATCCAAGAAATGGAAGAGAAAATGTAAAAAATAAGACAAAGGATTAAATAAGTGCATGATCGACATAAGAGTTATGCCGATGCACACCGTGCCGACCATAGTTACGAGGTCGAATATCGAGTCTTCTTGTGGGTAAACCGCATAAAAGTTCAGTCAAGTTTGGGAAGGGAGCTAAACTCTCTCCTAGATTCGTGAGACCTTTCGATATTGTGGAGAGAAAGGGGCCCATGGCCTATCAACTAGCCTTGCCTGATTCTTTGAGGTGCATGCACGATGTTTTTCATGTATCTGTTTGAGACATTATATTAGTGATCCTACACATGTTATTGACATGCATTCCTTGTAGGTGACGGACAAGGGGGCACTCACGGCTGAGCCAATCCACATTTTGTGTCATCACGTTCGACAGCTATGATGTCGAACGATAGAGTAGGTCAAGGTTCAGTGCGACAATTATAGTCCGCACTCGGCAACCTGGGAGGATGCATATGATATGCGCCAACAATTTCCATTTTTGTTTGATAGATAGACATATGCTACTGTGATACACTTTATTTCATCATTTATACTGTGAAGCCTCGGGACAAGGTTTAGACCAAGAGGGGGCATATGTAACATCCCTCTCTGGTGCACTCAGCAAACTTATTCTTTGAGGACACTTGCTCGCAAGTGATCTGGATTACTATGCTATTAAAACTTTTGACTTTGATTATGAAGCATTATGGGTTGATGACATGTTGTTTTACTGCATTGACATAGAATGGTGCTATTGACTCGATTTACTGAGTGTGTTGGATTTTGGACCTCAAGGATGTAGAGGCATCGATGGAACCCCTTGGACTTCTGATCGAGTCAGGGAATGTACCATTCAGGTTTGATTTCTTTACTATGATATTAGTGCATCTGATTAGATGATATGATATGGATATGTTCTGACATGATTTGTTGATGATGTAGGCTAACGATAACTTGCCGACCAGAATCACATGTAGTGTAAAGGGGTCATGCACGACTACCAGAGATGTTGAGGGATAGGTGTGGACAACAACCCTACCACAACCTACTAGCACTCCCGTCGTGTCTCGAACTATAGGTTAACGTTTACCTAGTTCTAGAGGACCCACGATGTCGTGAGGGAAGACTGCGATAGTCACTCACAATGATTCTAAGGGGCGCGCAATAAGTCAGGGGAATTATTCCTTAGAGGCCCTTAATCTCCCACAAGTTTACCTGGCGGAGTATTGACTCCATGGGTTATTGATGTCTACCAAGTCAGTCAAGAGGCGAGTGGCACCCTTGGAGCACGTAGTGTGTCCTGAAGGGTATGTCGCACAAGAGAAACCGATTAAGGCGAGTGGCACCCTTGGAGAACCTAGTGCGTCCTGAAGGGCATTTCACGTTGTTGATGATATAGGAATGAACCTAGATGGCCTTAGGATGAAAAACATGTTAATAGATTTTTAAAACAAATTCCCTAATTAAATGTCACCCTGTATGAAAATTTAAGGTTTAAGTCTAAACTATGCTAGTGGTAAAATTTTATCTCTCTATAGAAAACAAAATAACAATAACAATAATAAAAATAAAAACCACATAAATAATAATTATGACCTTTGTTAAATCTTGTAACATGAAGGGAATAAGAAATTTAATTTATTCATTAAAAAAACAAAAACTGTTGGAATAAAATTTAAAAGAAAAAGGGGAATTAATGGTTTTATTATTTTGATAATTTTAAAATACTAATTAAATGAGAAAATGGAAAAAGGGTTAATTTCCACACCTGCCTTTTTGAGTTCTAATTAAAAGGGGAAAGAGGGAAAATCTAAAAAATTAGGAAACTAGGAAAAGAGGTAAACATAAAAATGGAAAAGGGGGGACATATGGGAAAAAGCGGAAAGTCAAACTTAGAAAAAATATCTACCATTTAAGAGCATTCTAATTTAAACTGAACAAGAAATTTAGTAATAGGGAAAGCCATTAAAACCTGTAAGAGAATTTGGGGACACCTAGGAGTGATTCTAGGAGTAACTCTAGGTGGGTGAGGGAAATAAAGATAATTAATTAATTAAATAAATTAAATTATGGAGGAATATAGGGGATGGGGGACACTTGTACGGAGAGGAATTTTTAGGAATTTATTTTAAAAACTTGAATGAAATGAGATTTTAGGAAAGAAAGGAAGTTCAAAACTCTATATAATGAAGGGAGGAGAATGATGAAGGATTTTATTTTGTTTGCATAACGTTACGTTGCAGAAATATCTACTTGATTGACTTAACTTATGGGAGTTGGGATACCCAACTCGATGAGGAGTGGTAGTTCGGCCTTGCGAGGCGAGCTGGGAGCTAGTCGAAATCTTTGGATAGTGAGTGTGTGGCCCCTTTGCGGCTCGAGGGGCTAAGGGGGAAGAAGAGTACCCCTAGCATTGGTTGGCAGGTACCGGTGAAGTCTCGACGGTCGGTGAGCAGGAGTTGCACAGAGCGCGCGGAACGTCATTCAAAGCGGGTGATCAGGCAATGGTACGCTCTCTTACTTTTTGTATGGAATAATGTATTAGGACTTATGCTTGGATCTGTTTATTTAATGGAAATGTATAATGATGTTTTTTTTAAATTGGTGACTGAAACTTTTCTTAGCCTAGTTTGATGGTTGTTGAATCCCATGGCCTTCGTTTTCCTGCATGTCTTGACCACCTTGTTGTGTTGATTGTGACCTTCGTGTTTGTTTAGCTTTCATCTCTAGCTCACTAGTCCTCACCTGAGCAGTAGGTCAAGAGCCTAATCTATGGTCGTTGCCTTAGCGTTAAAAGACCTATGGATCTCAACGCCCTGCCTTTTTGTGTGAGGATGATGAGCGAAGGAAGAACCTGTTAGCCAACTAACTTTGATGTTTGTCCCTGGCTGATTGTTGATTCCAGCATCTAGCAACGAGTTCTGCATGTGGATTATCTTCTATCCTAGTTGGTTTTCTCTATGCCTTGACTAATAGAAACCCTGACAATCATTCCATGAACTTTCCCATCAGAGCCTTGCATTCTCTTACTGTTTTATGTGTTGTATTGGGGTTATAGCATTGGAAGCATGAATTGATTTCCAGTTTGCAAATTTTTGGGTATTCTGGCAATGAAAAAAAAAATGAATTGATTTCAGGTCTGTATTTTTATAATGGTATCCTAGAAATGGAAAAACGTTCTTATTTGTTATTCATTTATGCACTGTCTTGGTACTCTGGCAATGGGAAGAATGTTTGATTTCCTATCGGCATTTTATATTGGTGTTCGGGAGATGAAAAACATTTTTGTATTCCTGTCTACATTGTATTGGTACTCTGGCAATGGGAAGAACATTTGATTTCCTATATGAATTTTATATTGGTGTCCGGGAGATGAAAAACGTTTTTGTATTCATTTCTGCATTGTATTGGTACTCTGGCAATGGGAAGAACGTTTGATTTCCTATCTTGATTTTATATTGGTGTTCGAGAGATGATTTTTTTTTTTTCCTATTTGTGTGGCATTGGTATCCTGGCAATGGAAAACGAATTAATTTCCATGACTGCATTTTGCTAGCTTTTTGCCATTTTAAATGATGTTGGCAACATGGAGTTCCTTCTGGTGAGTTTTGGGCACATCATTCTGCATATTTTAATTACAGATATCCATGAATTCCCTTCTAGTGTGTCCCTATACATTTTTTTCCCTTTTAAAATGAGACTGTGATAGCTGATTAATTACCCACGATTTTTCCATTCAAAACGTGGCTGAGATTGTGGTTAAATGCTCACAAATTGCCATTCAAAATGTGACTGAGACCATTATTTGATGCTCACAATTTTACCATTCAAAACATGTCTGAGATCATTGTTTAAATGCTCACGAATTGCCATTCAAAATGCGACTGACACCATTGTTTAATGCTCACGATTTTACCATTCAAAACATGTCTGAGATTGTTGTTCAAATGCTCACGTTTTGTTGTTCAAAACATTTCTGAGACCATTGTTTAAAGCTCACGATTTTACCATTCAAAACATGTCTGATACCATTGTTTAATGCTCACAATTTTACTATTCAAAACATGTCTGAGATCATGGTTTAAATGCTCACGTTTTTCCATTCAAAACCTATCTGAGATCGTTGTTTAATGCCCATGATTATTGCCTTTAAAAGTTGACTTTGATTGTTGTTTAAATACCCATGATTTTCTCTTTAGAATGTTGTTGGATCTTGCTGTAATTACCCACAATTTTTCCTTTAGAATGTTGCCAGAGCTTGTTATAATTACCCATGATTTTTGCCTTTAGAATGTTGACTGAGCTTGCTGGAATGACCATGAATTTACCAGAACCATTGCTATAGTTAATTGGCTTGTTAATTGCAATGTTAAATGCTATATTAATTTCCTTACTAAATGCCAGAACAATTGCTACAACACTGTGAATGGTCAGGAGATTCCTACTTATTGATTAAATGCCACAACAAGTTAAATGGTTAACAATTATGTAAATTGCCTTGTTTTTGCGTTATTAATTGTTATGTTAATCATCATATAAAATGCCTTGCTACTGTTATATGAATTGTTATGTTAATTAACATGATAATCGCCTTGTTAGTGCTATAATGCTTGTTATAAAAATAGTCTAGCAAACTACCATGTTATCGCTCAATTAATTGATTATGTTAATCATTATGTTAAATCGCTGGTTAACTGCGGTAATAATTTTTTTTGTAACAGATATGTAATTACCTTGTTGATTTTCTATGACAATGTTATTAGCTGGCAGTTTCCTCCTCAATGATAATAAACAACTAGTGTGGTTAGTTGAGTCATTATATCTAGACTAATGTTGAGGTTTAACTGTTCATAAGTGTTATAGGTAGCTTTCCACTTTAAKAATGTTAATGTTGTTATTCAAGTTTATGGTTAGTTGGATTTATAGATATCGCCTAATTGGTAACCCAGACTCGCTAAATTTGAGTCGTAATTCATGTTAAGTTCGGTGGGTAACTCGTTGACTGATGGAATTTAGACTGGTTAATTGATCTGTAATTAACGCCAATTTAAGTCGTATATAACGACCTTTTAGACTTGATTAATGGTTGTTGTTTAATATTAATTAATGTTTGTACGTGGTTTTGTAAACGTTCAATGTGATTGGTTTTTCTCATTGTAAGGGTTCTAGTTATTTGTGTAATTAATTTTGGGTTGTTAGGATGATTGTCCTTAGCTTAGTAGGCTTGTTCTGCTTGTGTCAGGTGGGATGTAGACACCTCCTTGTTCCTCAGATCAGTCACCAACCCTGAGACCTTAAATGGTCAAAATCGATGGGAGCCTGGGCTTGAGCTTTGCTTATGTGTCCTGGAGGTCCTAACCATTGTAGGGTAGGACGGGCGGGTAGTCATTCTTATTTTTCGTCGGTTGAATGTCATACATTGCTTCCAGGTGCTTGATGTGCTTTTATGTTAGGCCGTTATGTTGTTGTTGCGTGAGTTGCATGCATTATGTCATCATCGTGTTGCGATGTTGAGTATAATGTCATTACTACCTTCCTACACACACACCAAAAAAATAAAAATAAAATTAAGGGTGCTTTTACCGGTTGTACATCGTAGGAATTGTACCAGATGGGGATGTTACAATTTTACAAAGATATATATATTGCAAAACTTTCACATGAGAGTTCACTATATTTTCGAAGATATTTCGTATCAAAGTTAGGTTTTGTGAATGGTCCTCAAATCAATTTCAAATAGGTCAACTTGGAACTTTTGTTATAACTTATTTTATATGATGGTTCAGACCTTGATATTTTGCATACATAGAGAAGAGATATTGGTGTACATGTGGTAAAAATTGTAGATGTTGGTTCGCTATAATTTTGAAGGTATTCCCTATGGAATACAACGTTCCATAATTCTCTTGAATTCATTTCAAACATGTCAGCTTGACATTTTTTCTATAACATATTTTCTTAGATGTATTAGACCCTCATATTTTGCAGAGGTAGAGGAGACATAAAAAAGTACCCTAGGTAAAATGTTTGGAATCATATTTGAAAAATTGGACATGTGGCATGTTGTATAAATTTGTTCCTGGGAAAAGGCCCAAAACAAAAATCTTTGGCATGAAAGTTTCCATTTGGAAATTCAAATTTATGTCATACCTTGTAAAGGAAAAAGTATTGAGTGAACCTAGCGAAGTAAGATAAGTGAGTATACTTGATAAAGGTAGAAGCGACGAGAAAACTTGTTGAAGGCAGAGATAACAAGTAGACTCAGTGGAGGTTGGTGCACCTTAGAGATTGATTTTTCTTGCTAAGTTGGTTCTTAGTGGTGGGGATTGGTTTCTACTAAGATCAATAATAGATTGGTGTCTCTTTCTAATTTGGTGCTTAATGGTGGGGATTGGTGTATACGAAGATCTAAAAGAGATTGGTGTATCTTTCTATGTCAGTGCTTAACAGTGGGGATTGTTGTCTCCAGTATATTGGTGTCTACGAAGATATGTAAGAGTAGGTTGGTTCCTGACATGATTTGTATCAATGAGTATTTTTTTCTCTAGTCATTTGGTTCCTATAACTTTTTGTAATAATATATTGCTGCCTAAAAATAATTATAAATAAAATCTATGTGGTTTTCTCCCGAAAGGGTTTCTGCATAAATGTTGTGTTCCACGTTCTCCAATGAATATGTACTTGTCTTCTTATGGTTGACGAATGTTTGAAAAAGTAAAAAAAAATCTTATATTGATTCACCCTCCCCCCCTTCTCTCAATATAATTGTATTCTAAACAATTGGTATCAGAGTAAGTTCTATTGGAAACAATCTAACCACTAGAAGGTGTATCTTGGTAGAACACATCACAATTGAAACTGATAATTTGGAAAATGAATAGAAAGGGAAAGAAATGATGGATTTAGAAGAGGAAGAAAATGTTGAAGGAGATGTTGAAGTATATCTAGAAGAAGAACTCATTCTCACCTTAAGATAAATAAAAAAGATTAAGATTTTTTTTTTTAAACAAAAGCAACAGCTACAAAAATATGAAGAAGAGGATCATGATGCAAAAGAAAAAATGTCGTAGATGTTGGAATACTGAGAGGGGGCGAATCAGTATGAGAATTTTTACCACTTTTAAACACAATATATATATGTCAATTTGATCAACATCATATTATCAATATATCATCAACATATCATGAACATATATACATAAGAAACATCACATCAAGTACACAATACACCATAATTTACAGGGAAACTCAAATGGGAGAAAACCACATAATCATTTATTATATATATCAAGAATACATTCATAGGAAGCACCAACTGGAAGTTCCAACCAGAAGGAGGATACAACACCCTGATTCTTAGGGTACAACCTGAATGAAGCTCCAACTCCTTGAGTTATCTAGCACCAATAGAAATGAGGCTACAACCCACTTTCCTTTCCCTTTCATGTCACCCTGAAATATAAGTGTATACCAATTGTCACTACCACAATAATTTCCACTGTCACTACCACTATCTCTATCACTATCACTACCACTATTACTATCAGTGTCACTGCCACTATCACTGTCACTGTCATTACCACTTTCACTGTCAGTGCCACTGCCACTATCACTATCACATCAACCTGTAACATGTCAACCTGTCATTGTATCCAACTTGTCACATCAACCTATCCAACCCATCACTGTCACAGATACTCAACCATATCCTTTCACATGGATCATATACCAAGGAATCCACTCAATTAGATGTCCAACATCACCAATACATGCCTCTACCAAGAATCTACCAAGATCACCAACATACCATCACAAGATATGTGTCTCAACCATGTACAAAAGAATGTGCCAACCAAGTATCAACCATGTACTACAACGTGTACCACAACAAGTGCATCAACCATGCACCAAAACGTGTACCTTACCATGTACCAAACTTGTACCAAATCATGCATCAACAAAAACCTTTTCCATACCATGTGCCAAAACCATATCATGCATCAAATATGTATCTCACCATACATCAATGTCACCAATAAATTCCTCATACTTATACCAAAAATGTATATCAAACAATGTGCCCAATATCCAAGATGCTCCTCAAATCATGTGCCTCAACCATATACCATATCATGAAGGATATCTCTCAATCATGCCATATACCATGTACCATAATATATCATCAATGACGTGCCTCAACAAAGTACCAAACAACCAATATTACATACCAACTACATTCCTCAACCATGCACCTAATATGTGCGTCAAGCATGTGCCAATGCCCCATCAATATACCAAAGACTTTCCTCGATCACACAACATAGCATCATCAACATGTAACCCTCAAAACATGCATATAAACATACATGTAACTCTATAAAAAACATGGTGTATTTTATCATAGACCTACATACCTTCCTCAACTTCAACAACAAGAGAATAACATCTTCATCAAACTTTACCTTAGTCTCACAAGACTAGTTTTTGGATTACTCACAAACCACAACTTTCAATACGAATAACTCCATAAATGTAACAAATGAATATTTGAAACTTGTACCCAATATTATTTAATATATTTTTTTCAATTCCACTAAGTTTCATTTCTTGGAACATCCCATAAGAGGAGTTATAGAAAAACTAGAAGACCTTCATTAATTCTGTCTTATTCTAGAGAGAGAACTTGTAGAGAATAGCATGTGTGGAATATTTTATATCTAGATCTTAAAATAATAAAAAACATATTAGATATTTATATCTAACCAATGCATTTTTTCTCACTAAATTTAGATCTTCTATAAATATGTTATGATTTTTTTACCCAGAACACTTGCTTGCGACTAGTTTCAGTACTAGCTAAAAACCTTATTTTCCACAGAGTGTATCTCCAACAATACAATGAATCAAAAGCTTAAATTTTTACCACATGTATCTTGACATGTCTTTTCTTCCTCCTCCAATTTTCACTATCTGAATCATTCTATAAAACAATTTATAGTGAAAATGGTAAGATAACCTTTAGATAACATACCTTAGAACACATCATCACAAGACTTCATCCTCCCTTGGAATTTATCCCTTCTTTAATTCATCTTCCATTTGAAATTCATGTCATATCTCCTTGGTTACCTCATATAAGAATCACTTACTCACATAGAATTTATTCAATAGAAAGTGTGTGTAAATGTACTTATGAGTGACTTCTTGAGGTGTATATATAATTTTTCTAAGTAACATCTTTTTTTAACTTTAGAGCTTCTTGAAATTTCTTGTTACAACCAATTTACCCTTTCATTAATGAATTGAAACCAATTATGAGATTCTTAACCAATATTGTAACCAATTATGGGCTTCTTAACCCATCTTTGGGGCTTCCAAATTCATGACCTCATAACTCCTCAACCGTGTAGAACCACGTGGTGTATCACCTATCACCGAAAATGAAACGACAAGGAATATCCCTATATGATTGTCTTACTTGCATTTACATTTTCATTCATGTCCATATTCCTCAAACGACTTTGGTTCCCATGACCACACCTTCAGGGCTTCATGTATACTTCATCAAATAAACCCAACACATTTGTTGGCATCAACCACTCCCTCATTGATAACTAATTCATCATAAATCCTAACCACATCTCTACGGATTCCATAATTCTCCAAGGGTTGACATCAATGAAAACCGACTGTCCAAACCAAATTTCCAACAATACCCCCCTTTTTCATTGATGGAAACACCAACGTTGATGACAACACTGATGGCAACCTGATACTCCAACACTCATGCTCCTCCCTATGACCATTGCTCCTCATCAATGTTTCTCACTCTCCTCGTTTGACATCAATGGAAAAGGGTATCTCTTCTTGTGTATTCTCCATCTGTCTTCATGCATCTATTCTTTTTCTCTCCCTTTAAGATCATCGGAAAAAGGTTAAATCCCCCTGTCAGTATGTCTCCCCATGTCTCCATGCTTCTAGTATTTCTTTATGGATTTATTTCGATGATGATTTATCTTCCCTTTAATTCTATGAAAGATGTCATGTAGGTCAATGTAAGGCTATTTGAATATGTCTCCTTTCCTCTCTTCCAGTGCTTGCTAATTTTCTAGTGTTTCTTCCTCTTGTAATTATATGATATTTATAAAAATAATTAATTACATTATTTCTTAATTCACTTGTCATGTTTGCTTGACCATATTGTTCAATGATTTTCTTCTAATGATTTATGGTTTATCATTTCTTATTTTTTTTTTCTTTCATTGCTTGTATTTATGTAACCAACTGATTTGAATGAATTCTATTGATTGAAAATAACTACAATGCATATTCTCTGACCAATTTTTTGTGTACCTTCTCAGTATCCATGTCACACATTGTCCATAACTTTTCCACTCACTTTTCCACAATGTTGATTCATCTATTACTGACTAATGTTTTATGTACCTATTGGTAGTATTCATATATTCATCTACAACTAAGTAGAAACATAATATCTTCTCTGACAACTTCCAACTGATACCTTCATGGGAACACTACTTCTCAATCAATCAATATGTCACTTTGTACTTATTTTATTTATCTCCTGTTAATTTTTCTCTTCAAACACCTTAAACTGCTCAAAGGATAGTTCTATGATCTGTAGTAGCTACTGTACTAAATCCCCCTATTCAATATTCATATTTACTAGGATTATCCAAGATGGATGGCTCAAAATAATACTTTCTCTGATGTAGAGTAATATTCCTCTTCTTATATAGACTCATCATATTACCGAACTCTCACTTCTTTCCTTCTTCCCGTGGATTTATCTTGCACTACAATTCCTGAAAGTACAATCTCTTGGGAATGTTCTCTATTCGCCTTCTCTTCTTTTGTTTCTTGCACCACTACAAAAGTTGCACTCTCTGGGACATGCTCTTTATTCACATGTTCTTTTTTTTCATTTATTCTCGAAACCTTCCTGTATCTGATATCTTCCTTTTTACCTGTATATTTTTCTTCATCTCATACCATTTCCAATCCTGAGAGTATAAATTTTGGGTGTCCTTCATTCATTTGATATTCCTTTACTTTTTCTTGTTTTCTTTTACAAATATTCTTATATCTGATACCAATGTTCTTTCTCATAGAAGTATCCATGATGCTTCTACAATCACGAGCTATATGACCATAATTATGGCATTTGTAACATTCAATGTTATGTGGGGCCACATAAGCATTTCTTGCTTGAAAATTTCTTCCATAATCCCTGCAATCTGCAACTTTATGTCCAAAGTTAGTAAAATAAAAACAATGACCATAAAATAAATTGTAATACCTAGGAGTGAATGATATTCTTTGTGGTGTAGTCCTTTTGAATTCATGCCTCGACTGATCATGATTGAATATTTTTTGTTTTCTAAATGAGGAATGTCTTCTTGAATATGCATATCTATTATACTCATTCTTCTTTGATTCTGGTTGACCATGAATCCTTCCTTTGAGTACTTTTGCATAATTCTTACTCTTTTCTTCATTTTTCTTTTCTAGCAACCTGAAGTGTTTCTCTTCAACATTCTCTACTGATGATGTAGATGTTTCTATCTCTTCAACATTCTTACTAAGCTTGATGATTTGAACTATCAATATGACAAATTCTTCTTCAAGCTTATCAACCCCTTCTTCTTTATTCATCATCTAAGTTTTCAATAATTCTTTTGGTCTCTTTTCTTCTTCAAGTTGGATTTTCAAGGAGATGATTTCCTTTTCATGTTTTTTCTCTTCTTGACCAAATTCTACTTCAAGCTGATTTAAGTCCATAGATCTCTCTTTGAGATGATCTATCAAAATATTTTCTTTTTTCTCTTCTTCCTTTCTTTCAGTGTCCAAACATTGCTTCTCTTCCATTGCTTCCATTCTTATTGCTACTATTTCATCTTTCAAACAATATATTTCTTCCATCTGACTTTTGTAAGTTTCTTCAATCTTTCTTTCTTCTTCTAGCTGAGCTTTTAGTTTCATGATGACCTTTTGGGCTTCTTTGGAACTTTCTTTTGAATTATGTTTGACCAATTTTTCCTCATGAGACCTTTTCTTCTTCCTTTCTTTTGTAAATTCATCTAAAGAACAAATTAATTCTGCTTCAAGTTCTACTGTGTCTTCTTCAAAATATTCTTCTTTTGAATCTCTTTGACATGATGATAATCCTTATTATTATTCTATTATTTTATCTTATTTAATAAGATATGAATATGTCATGAGAGATTCCTTGGAACAGAGATTATGTACCTTATCCCAAATTTCTTTAGCTAATGAAAATTGTCCCACTCTGTCTTTTACTGAATCAGATAATCATTCCAAGATGAAATCCATTGCCATTTTGTTGTTTATTTTCAATTCCTTATTAGTTGTGGTTTTTGGTTTCTTTGGACTGGTGTATCATGCAACAACGGAGTGCCAAACATCATACCCTTGTGCTCCTAAAAGTGTTTTCATTTTATTGTTCCACATCTCATACCTCAAACCTGTCTAACCATCAAACCAAAATATTCCATTAGATTTGTATCCATTATCCGTGACATCCATGACCTACCTTCTAGTGGTTAAGATGCTTCTTGAAGGAACCATCCCTAATACCAATTGTTAGAATATTGAGAGGGGAAGGGTGAATCACTTGTTATGAACACTTTTACCACTTTTTAACCACTTTTTAACCACAATATATATATATATATATATATATATATATATATATATATATATATATATATATATATATATATATATATATATATATATATATGAATATAGATATGTCAACTTTATCGGTGTATATAATAGATATAGATATGTCAACTTTATCAGTATTATATTATCAATATATCATTAGTATATCATGAGCATATAAAAATAAGCAACATCACATCAAGTACACAGTACACCAAAATTTATGTGGAAACCAAAATGAGTGAAAACCACAAAATGCTTGTTCCTATATATATCAATAATAAATTGATAGGAAGCACCAACTGGAAGGAGGCACCAAACCCCTGATTTATAGGCACAAACCTGAAGGAATAAACAACTCTCTTAATTATCTGGCTCCAACAAGATGGAAGCTACAACTCCCTAAATCTTAGGCTCCAACCTGAAAAAATCTTAAACTCCCTGAGTTCTATGGCACCAACCCGAAGGAATATACAATCGTCTTTCCTTTCCTTGTCCCACCACCATGAAATATAAATGTATACCAATTTTCACTACCACAATTACGACCACTTCCACTACCACTGTCACTTCCACTTCCACTGTCATTGTCACTATCATCGCCATTGTCATTGTCACATCAACCTATAACCTATCAACATGTAACTGTATCCAATCTTTAATTATCAACTTTTCACTGTATCCCACCTTCCAAATCAACCTATCCAACCTATCACTATCACTGATACTCAACTATGTCCTTTCATGTGGATCATATATCAAGGACACCTCTCAAGTAGATTTCCAACATCACTAACACATGCTTCTACTAAGCATGTACCAAGATAACCAACATACCATCACAAGATATGTGTCTCAACCATGTACCAAAGAATGTTCCAACCAAGCATCAACCGTGTACCGCAACATGTACCACAACAAGTTCATCAACCATGTACAAACACTTGTAGCAAACCATGCATCAACCATGCACCAACACTTGTACCAAACCAGAAATCAACCATGGACCAAAAATTGTACCATACCATGTAAAAAATCATGCAAAAACCAAAACCTGTGTTTTTGGGTATGTGTTATATTCTTTGCACCCCCCAAAAGTAATTTTTTACCAGTTTTTGTGTTATTTTTTGGGCGGTTTTTCAGCACGTGGTTTTTCACCGATGGTTTTCTATTTCTTGTTAAGGAATTAGAGTTGTTGATTGATTCAGGTCATTGAGTTAAGGTTTTGTATGACGTTGGATCCCATATGTATATTTTTATTATAAACAATGTATGACAGTGAAAGAATATATAATATGTTGGTTTTCCCAGTTTTGGTTTCCAGGGGAAAAATCTCTGTGTAACGTGTGTATTTTCCATTGTATATTTTATGTTATTTTATTAAAATTTGTTTGTAGTAAATTATTGTACAAGGTTAAAATATATGTTTTCCACACCATGTGAAAACACCATATCATGCATCAACTATGTATATCACCACACATCAACATCACCAAGGAATTCCTCACACATATACCAAAAATATTTCTCAAACAATGTGTCCAATATCCAAGATGCTCCTCAAACCATGTGCCTCAACCATATAGCATATCACTCATGATACATCTCAATCATGCCACAAACCATGTACCATAAGATATCATCAATGAAGTGCCTCAAAAAATTACAAAAGAATGAAGATAATATACCAAGTATATGCCTCAACCATGCACCTAATATGTACCTCAAGCATGTGCAAATGCCTCAACAATATACCAAAGACTTGCCTCAAGCATCAACCATAATATCATAAACATGTAACCCAAAAAGCATGCATATAAAAATACATGTAACTCTGTAATAGACCTTCTATATGTGATCATAGACTTGCATACCTTCCTCAACTTCATTAACAAGAGAATATCATCTTCATCAAACTTTACCTTAGTCTCATGGGACTAGTTTTTGGATTAGTCACAAACCCTAAATTTCAACAAGTATAAATCCATACCTGTAATAAATGAGGGTATGAAACTTGTACCAAATATTATTCAACATATTCTCTGTAATTCCTCCAAATTTCACTCGTTGGAACATCCTAGAGAAGGAGTTGTAGCAAAATTGGCACACCTTTCTGAATTTTGACTTATTATAGAGAGATAACTTGTAGATAATTCAACGTGTGTAATATTTTATATCTAGATATGAAAATAATACACAACATACTAAGGAATGTACTATATACATCTCAATTCATCTCACTAAATTTGGATCTCCTATGAAAAAGTTATGACTGCTTTACCCTGAATAGTTGTTTGAGACTAGTTTCAGGACTAGCCAAAAACCCTATTTTCCATAGAGTGTATCTCTGAAAATAAAATGACCCAAAAGATGAAATGTTTACCACATGTACCTTCACATGTCTTGTCAACCTCCTCCAATTTTCCCTATCTGAATCATTATATAAAAACAATATATAGAAAAAATTGTAACATGACCTTTAAATAACATACTTTAGAACACATCATCACAAGACCCCATCCTCCCTTGTAATTTCTCCCTTATTTACTTCATTTACCCTATGAAATTGAACTCAAATATACTTGGATACCTCATATAATAATCACTTACTCACGTATAATATATTCAATAGAATGTGTGTGTAAATGTACTTATCAGTGACTTCTTGAGGTGTATATATATGTTTTCTAAGTAACCTCTTTCCTTAACTTTAAGGATTATTGAGCTTTCTTGTTACAACCACTTTACCCTTTCATTAATGAATTGAAACAAGTTAGGTGCTTCTTAACCCATATTGTAACAAATTAGGGGCTTCTTAACCCATCTTTGGGGATTCCAACTTCATGACCTCATAACTCCTCAACCATGAGGAACCATGTGGTACACCACCTATCACCGGAAACAACATGACAAGGATTATCTATATATGAGTGTCTTACCTTCATTTACAATTTCCTTGATGTCCATATTCATGAACCAACTTTGGGTCCAATGACCACACCTTTTGGGCTTCATGTAGACTTCATCAAAAGCACCCAACGCATCTTCTAACATCAACCACTCAAACAATGACAACTAACTCACCATCAATATCAACCACATCACTAGGGCTTCCAGACTTCTCCAAGGGTTCACATCAATCTCCAATGGTTGAAATGAATGAAAAAAAACTTTCCAAACCAACTGTCCAACAACAAATCCTTGAAGAAACATGGAAATGTATTACCGACATAAAGATTAAAGTAGAAGAGGAAAAAATTAAGGAAGAATCGATGAGAATTCAACTAAAGGAAAAGAACGAAAAATTGCAAGAAGCTAGAAGCTGATATTGTTTCCTTAAAAAAGGAGTTGGATAATTCAACTCCTTAGTTGAATGGAATATTGAATTTTGAAAAGAGCACCGAGGTCTTATATGATGTCAT
>SNQJ01S0031499.1:5323-18637 GCA_010110895.2 Picea sitchensis | reverse complement strand
GACTTTACTTCCTTATATTTTATCGGCAGCAGTTTATGGATTCTCCCACCCTTCTCCAAGGTGTAGGTGTTCATCCTTCCGTTATGAACAACATTCCGATCATATTGCCATGGTCTTCCCAACAATATGTGACATACGTCCATGGGAATAACATCACACATAATCTCATCATGATAATTTCCAATTTTAAACTTAACTAAGCATTGTTTAGTGACACTTACCTGGTGTCCTTTCTGTAACCACGAGACTTTATACGGGCTCGGGTGCTTAGTTGTCTCTAGCTCCAATTTCTCTACCATCTCGGTCGAAACGAGATTGTCAGTGCTCCCACTGTCGATTATGACTCTGCATTTCCTATCCTTGGTTGTACAAGCCATTCTGAATAGTCTGCTCCTCTGCACTATGCTCTCCACCTCCTTCTCAGGCTTCAAAAGGATTTTATGCATCCCAAGCGATATTCCGCTGTCTGCATCTTCACTCTCAACATCACGCTTCTGCGCCTCAGCGATGTGAGTTCTTCCTTTGTCCATTTTCCTATCCAGACAGTCAACGGCTTTGTGTCTGTCTCTTCCACACGTGAAACATGTGATAATTCCTCCTTGACCTCGTCCTCTACCTCGGGTACGAGGGAACGTGTTGGCGTCAGCATATCCTCCTTGATGATCCTCTGATTGCCTTCTCAGCTCAGAACTCTTCTGCCTCTGCTGTGAGGTACCACCTCTTTCAGCTTTTCCCTGAGGTCTCCTCCAATCTCCCTTGGTCTTCTGTGTTATCTCTTGGACAACTGTCTTGCCTCTGGGCTGGCTTCGGCCCTACCCTCGTTGTCCCTGCTTGCGGCTCAGCTTTTCTTCGGCTTTTAGAGCCATCTGGTATGCATCCTCGACTGTTCGGATGGTAACCATGCTCAATTCGTCCTGAATTTCATACCTCAGCCCATTCAGGTATCTCGCCACCTTTTCGTCATCAATCTCCCTATGACCATCTCGAATGTTGAGCCTATAGAATTCCTCGGTGTATTCTTTCACCGTCATCATCTTCTGTCTCACGTTCATCATGCGCCTGAACAGAGTGATCTGGTAATCCCTCGGGATGAATTTCGCCTTCATCTTAGCGATCATCCTGTCCCAGCTTCTGATTTTCTGTTTGCCTCGGGAACGTCTCTCTGCCTGCAGCTCGTCCCACCATAAGGCTGCATGTCCCTTCAGCTTGGTGATAGCATGTCTCACCTTCTTGTCCTCCTCGATGTCTTCGTAATCAAAGTAGGTGTCGAGTGCTCAGATCCAATCCAGCAACTCTTCCACATTCAAGCTCCCCTCATAGACGGGGATGTCCATCTTCGTCTTCGAGCTCATCCTCGAGATGGCTCTGATCAACCTCTCGGTTGACACGTCTTCTGCTGCGACCTCTTCTGCATCATGTTCGGCTTCCTCTTTCACCTAAAAATCACTGAGCTCTGCCGCCCCAGCACCACGCCTTTGGGTGGTCTCCATCTCCTCAAGCCTCGCTCTGAGGTCTCTTACCTGGCATTCCATTTCTACATTACCTCTGGCCTTCCTCTTCTTCGGGCGTCCCTATCTTCATGATCAGGTGACTACCTCTCTTGTCTTGGTGGCATAGTGTATCCGCTTCTTCCCTCTACTACCCGGAAAAAAAGAATTCCAACTCCGGCTCTGATACCACCCTGACGCAACCTCCCCTCGGTGGGCGGTCACACCACCAGGACCTTCTCCTTTCTCTCTGGCCCGAAGAGTCGAAACTCTCCCAACTCCCTCGGGAGTTCTTTACCCACAGAACGCTTCCGCTGCGATCTCCCTTTCTCATATCGGAAGGTCGGATCTCGCGATATCGCGAGACTCGCAACGCTACCTCCTGTTGGTAAACCGCCGAATCCCGAGTGCCGATAGCCAACGGTCAACCCTCGGAATATCGCGACTGGCGAAAACAACTACTTGAATCCTCCAGTCCCGAGCGCCGAGAGGTCAAAATCCCGACGCGATGCCACCTGTATTCCACTGTACTTCGTGGCCGACACTGTCCCGTCACCTTGGGAATTCGCGGGGTTCCAATTCATGACCCAAGTGCTTCTTGGGGTTGAACTCTGAACGTTGGCTTCGTGGAATCCCTTGCCACCTGCCACCTACCGGTCAACGGTCCCGAATAACTCGGGAAATCGCATCTCGTGATTTCAATGGGTAATTCTCTTCCCTTCCATTCACTGAATGCCGATATGTGATGGCCTGCCTCTTTGGTCGCTTGCAGGTTAACTTCCTCACAACTCTTCTCGGATCCAATGGTCAGCGGGAACTTGAGATCCAACTCGACGATTTCAAGTCGTCGATTCTCTTCCTCTTGAAAATTCCTTAGTTTTGCCACCTTCTCCTTGCGTGAACTTCACCGAGTCTGTTTCCATAGCAAATCAAAGGAACTATCCTTCCTGGTTTTTTTAAAAACCCAACTCCTTCAGAGATCTCTCGAACGCACTCTATGTACTCGACTTCCGGCCACTCTCGGCAGTGTTGAAGTTTTCTCAGATCCAGTGCACTCACAGCCACAACGATCCCGTCCTTTCACTTCTGAGACCTTCGAACTTCAATTCATCCATAAGATCACATACACAACATATGAAAGAAATACATAACAAGAAGTCAGTATGCAAAGGCATAATGCCAGCAACACACAGAGAACAAACATAGCCATGGGAATTTAAACTAAGTCTTTCCCGATCTGCTGTCCGAGACTCGCCTCTAAGACTTCAATTTGACCGGCCCTTCACTCGCACGGTCCAAATAACTCAACTCCATTCCAATAGAAGAGAATAAGAGTTTAACTCTAAGGCCCCTCAACGCACTTACGGCGGAGGAATTCAACTGCACTCTATGCAGGAATCTCCTGGCTCAAACAGAGAAACAATTGAAACTCATTCTCTCATTCTCTCAGATTTCGAACTTGCCATGCAATCACAGAAGCAACATATAGACAATAAGAAAAGCAAGAAGCAAACATGCAACAACATAGTATCAACAACACATAGAAAATAATCACCGCCATGAAATTGAATCAAAGCTTTCCATTAATTCAATATCTGTACATGGGGATCTTTTCACAAGCTCTCTGCGCTTCTCTTCTTGCTCCTTAATGCCAATGCCTCACCTCGTCTGAATTCTTCTATTACAATGATCCAAAGGAGGGTGTCGATACTCCGTTTTCCCTCTCGAAGTCAAAAACCGTATAATCTAAACTTAATTATCTTATCTACCTGCACTAAATCTTATCTACCTGCATTAAATCTAAGAAGTACCTCTGCTATCTAAGGACGAGAGCTTATCTGCTCAAGGTCAATTTGCAGTGTGCAAGTACGCTTTATGATCAATTCTTTCATTCAAACGGCGGTGTAACAGATATCAAGGTGATTCAAAATTTTGGTGCTGGCGTCATCCAGCGGTCTTTTCTTTCTCCACGCGCTGACTCGCTTGGTGAGGTGGGAATGCTCCTGCATCATCTTTCAACTGACCCTGAAAAATTACTACACACATAGACACATGTCCCTTTGATTTTACCTGCATGTTCAACTTACCCACAACTCTTCTTGCTGACACTTGGCAACACCAACCATACGAGTGCTAGCCCGTGCTAGACTCTTCTCTTATGTGATTGTGGGTTATAACCTTGGGCCAACCCTTCACAGCTTCGGTCTTCAGCAATATGGTGAGCTCTGACTTTGTTTCCTTCCGAACCACTTTTCCCCGAATTCATGGATCTCTCCTGCGTATCTCCCTGGATCTGACGGTCTAGCCACACTTTGGGTTTCACGACTTCGTAAAAATTCACTTACTCCACACGCAACTCCTACGGACCTATAACTCCTAGATTTTCTAATTCGTTTTCATGTGTCTCCATGCATCCAATGATTAATATTCACCTCGTGACGTCACAACTTCACGACCTCGGCGATCCCGCTTCTCAACACTTCAAAACACTCTGAACTCTGAAATGTCGAAATGATTTATAGATTATTCTCTGTTCAACGTTTCCCAAATATCATGGTCTCAAATGATCCCAATCCCTCCTAGACGGATCTTTCTCGTTCATTTTGGGAAACCTTAAGGGACTCCCCCCTTTGAATATTTCTCACTGCTCTTCCTTCTGATCTTGTTCCTCGTGAACGTTTGCCTCCTTAGAATGTTCTCTTCGAAACTTAGCTTAAATTTCAGCCTGTGCATGCCTTGAAACAAGTACTCCTCTAGATCTTATCTTTTGTTTGGGTGACTTCTGCTACTCCTCTTGAGATTCTAAGTCAAAAGTATCTGTCACGCACTCCTTGCAGACAAACTTCCTTCAAGCTATCTGTCCAGAACTTTCTGAGTCAAAATGGACTTTTTCATGCACACCTTGCAGAAGCTATGCACTCCTTGCACACATATGAGTTTCACGTTATCTCTTCTGAGCTTGTGAGTTGAAACAGGCTCTGACCACGCACACCTTGCAGACAATATGAACAGTTTCACTGGCTCGTAGAAGAGAAACAATTGAAACTTATCTAAATCTTCATAGATTCATACATTCAACCATGTAAATGCATTCATAAACTCAAGAAAAAGAAATAACAGATAATTTCAAATAAACAAATAGTACACCATTCATTCATTCATATAGACACAACAAAACCATGCATTTGGGACAATGCTCCTCTATTATATTCATTCAACTAGAATATACATGTGTTCATAAATTACTTCTCAGTAGCTCTCAACTCTCAAATACAATGGAAACAACTCTCAATAATTGGAGTGCCAAAAACCTCTTCTGGGAAACAATACAAATCTTTATACAAGAGGGGCTCTTGCAGATTTTCCGTCCAACTACCCTAGAGTTATCCTCTCGAAATTAAAGAATTCAACTACTAGAATTTATTACAATAAATGTTTGTCATAGACAAATAAGATCAAACACATCAAATATGTACTACATGCAAATTCATTAAAAGAAAATACATTCTCTGATGATTTCATATGATCATCTACCTCAAAACATTAAATATGTTCCTTAATTACAATTCTTTTCAAAAGATTGGCATGATACAACTTCTTCAAAATTTAAAATTTAATTCAAAATGTGCTCTAGTGTGCCTAGTTGTCCTCCACTCGCACTTTTCTAGTGATGCTTCTACATCAGCTACCATGGTGGTTAGCATGAGGACTGACTAGCCAATGGCACCCCATTTTGTATATGCACCTCATTTTTTATGGATGTAATCACACTTTGCAAATATCTCTCTATATGTGTGTGTGTGTGTGTAATCACACTTTGTAAATCTCTCTCTCTATATATAGAACCCTCCTGAACGCATGAGTAGGTCAGTGGGTGAAAATCTAACCCAAGAAGTAGAATCAATGTTTTAGGTACTATGACTAGCGCCATCAACATATCCCATGTAGACTTAGGAGGACGATACGACATCTAGAAATAAAGCATAAATCATGATAATAATCTAAATGATATATTCAACACATGAAAAATGAAAAACATGCCACTCCAAAAGAAAAAGCACACCTATGTACAAGGCATCATGTGGCCATATGACGTAAGAATAATAATTCTTAAGGTAGATCCCATTGCAAAGCTCCAAAAGATGATTTCCATCATAATAAACTACCTTGTAGGCCCCTATTTTTAATACACATTTAACAATGTAGGGACCATGCCAAAATAGATTCAAACTTACCTGCACCTAATGTTTCATCGTCCTAGTAATAAATGAAAACTAAGTCACCCTCCGACAAGACACAAGGATGGATGGACTTTTCATATTTGTATTTGATGTACTTCTTATGTGTTTCATTGGCCAAAGTAGCATAACAATATTTTTCATCAAGACAAGACAAGTACAAGAGGCGTTCCTCCTCGACAAAGGTGTTAGGTAAGAGTTCTTTGGTAAGTTTCGATGACAGAATTTCACATTCAATTGCTAACAATTCCTCGAGACTATAAACAAGTTGAAAAGGTTTAAATCCAATGGAAGGTTTGGAAGAGGTCTGGTATGTCCATAATGCTGAAAATATCATAAGATGTGAATTGGTCTTTGTAGCATCCCTCCAATTTAAATATTTGAGGAAATTTAAGTGGTTCTGATTATTGAATTATGACATTGGGAAAAACGTTGATTAACATTTTGATCACCATAGATAGTTGATGGTGAAAAATATTTATCTAAATATTATTTTTAATTTTATTTTATTTAAAATTTATTGAGATAAATTGATGAGAGAACCCAACTATGATAAGAGAAATAATTTATTTCATGGGAAAAGTGAAAAAAAGATAGAAACCGACAGGGTAAAATTGATTTTTTTCCATGAGGACAAGTGTGAACCTACCCCCAAGAGTGTGGGAGGTTAGGAAAAAAGATAGAAAGAAGTTATGCCAAGACTCTCAAACGTTAGGGAGAAGGCTAACTGGAAAAAGAAAGAAAAAGACCTAGGCACTCTAATATTCTCATCTTGGTAAAATAAGAGAGAAAGAAGAAAAAGTGTAGTGTAAATAGGACCTTGTTGAGTACTTGTAAATAATTAGATCTTGGTGGTTCTGAGAAAGAGCCAAGTTATGGAAATTAACTGGGAAAGTTTCTTGACATTTTTAGTTTCCTATGGAATTAAGTATTTGGCTCGGGGGTGACTAGAGTTAGAAAACTGTGGTTGCTCTAGTATATGGTTGGGAGGAGCTAGAATCTCTCCTTAATTTATCAAAGTAAATATATTTGGTTCATATATCTGTAACTACCTTTGATATTGTATTTCTTTAGAATTATTAGCTCAAAAGTTTACATTTCTGGTTGGATGCTAATTTACCTTATCTCTATATATGCTCATAGTAATATATTTCTAGAGATATTGATGTGAGAGTAGAAATAACCAGAGAATTCTTGGTCAGTTCATTACTGCTAACATTTGCAGAGAAGTTTTAAATGGGGAAATAACCAAATAATTATTAACTAGACCATTCTTTGTAGAGAAATACTTAAATATTCATATGTGAATATTTTCATTATTAACATAAGAATATTTAAACTATAACCTGACAAGTGTATTGATCATTTCCAAGGTGAAAAATAATACTCTTAATGTTTCATTTTCACATGACAGGTTAAACAAATCTCAAGCGATGATATTGTTGAAGTATTCTCACAACTCCAAGGTATTATTTAACGAAATTCGCTATACAACATAAATGTAAGATTTTTCCTAGATAGTATATTAAATTTCCATAGTCTGGTTTGATATTTACGTAGCATTGACTCTTTTTCATGACTCTTTCTAGGTTATATTTTTCAATATGGTAGAAGTGCACACCAACCCTTACACAAGTATACCATTTGTCAATACATAAATTGGTCATGTTAGTTCTTAACACTTACTCAATTTATATTAGCACTCTTAAGGATGTATAAAACATGTATAGACTATCCTAATGTTGAAACCCCCATTAGGTCAAGATAATCCTCCCATTTTGTTGGAAAATCCATAACATACATTTGAAACATATCTTCAACAACCATAGGAGAAACATAACTTAAAATCGCACTAGGGTCAATAAAAATAGAGTCAGATTTTTTATTTATCTTACCTTCAACTTCTACCATGGTAGACTGATGGTAAGCCTGTCAATTTTCCAAGGCTCCATTAATTTTGTGATTTCATCTTTCCATGACATTAACTATTAATTCCTCCTGAACATTTTTCACTGTCGAGTTTCTATTCTTATTCAAAGGGAAATTTCTATACAGGTGAGATTCCTTTCAACCCCAACATTTCAATGGGGGTGTGGCTAATTTGTTTACTGAATTAGTTGGTCTGTTGTTGTTTTGAGTTGATACACTTTGTTGTTTTCCACTAAACTTGTTATGTTTAATAGGTGCACTGTGATATGCATGGCATGGGTACTTAAATTGTTTATTTCTAGGATCGAACATACTATTTTTGTTCTTATCTTGCGATGTTTTTGTATTTTCATACCTTTTTTTAAAATGGTTATAGCACAATTTAGCATGTCTTATTACCTTTTCCATTATCTTAGGATGAAGGAAGTTAATTTTATCTTTATATGCTTGAGGCAAACATCTCATGAACCTTTGTACCTTTGCTTTCTCTTCTCTAAGGTAAGGTACATACCTCATCAGATTTACAAATTTGGTAACAAAATCTTCGATGATCATTTTCCCTAGTTTAAGTTCATGAAAATCCTTATACTTTTCATCAAAATACCTTTCAGTTAATTGTTTTTGTTTAAATTATTTCTTAAATATTTTCCGAGTGAGTTCACTGCTCCTAATTTTGTTTACTATCTTTGTTTGCTACCACCAAATCACAACTTTCCCATTCAATTGATATGCTGCCAATCTATCCCTTAAATTCCAAGAATAATTACAAAAATGGAAATATTTCCCCATGTTTAGGAGCCACGATTCTTCTCCTTCTTCATTTTCCTCATCAAAACTGGGTGGTTTGATTTTTTTAAATCCACTAGTCAATTCAATTTTATGCCATTTCTTTTTCTTGTTTTTATGTGATTTCTTTTGCAAGGTGATTTCTGAATTGTTATTGCTATTTTCCTCAATCATCGATGCTACTTTATCACTAAACACCAGGTGTTCCCTTCTCTTATGAGAGTCATCATTATAGAATTCATTCTTATCGTTACTAGAGGTCTATCCTACAATCTTATTATGTTTTATCTCAGTCATGTTCTTGAGTAAGATTTCATTTAGTTCCTCTTGCTCCCTACTTGCTTTCAATAATTTTTCATTGTCTACTTTAATACTTCGCAACTCAGCCTATATACTTCTCATGGTTTCAACTATATCTAATGATTTTTTCTAAGGTTGTCCGTTGTTCAAATATACATACATTTCAGGTCCACTTGGTGTTGTTTTTCCATTTTTTTCAACCATGGCATCAGTCGTTGTTTTTGTTTATAAGTACAAAACAAAATCTATGTTAATATTCTTGTTTACATAATTCTGCAATAATTGCCTAAATTATTAATGCAATAGTTTCAAATGATTGATCCCATAAGGACCTAGTTTTTGGAACCTTCTATGATACCATTTTTAACATCACTCCAATTGAATTTTTTATTTTTTTAAAACAGTACCTTCAGTGATTATTTCAACTTTACTATCGACAAGTGTATTGATTATCGCCAAGGTGAACAATACTACTCTTAATTTTTTATTTTCACATGACAAGTTAAACAAATCTCGAGAAGCAATACTGTTGAAGTATCCTCACAACCCCAAGGTATTATGTAACTAAATTTTCTATACAACATAAATGTCATACTCTTCATAGATAGTATATTTACTTTCCATAGTCCGGTTTGATATTTATAGAGCATTGACTCTTTTTTGCGACTCTTTCTAGGTTATATTTTTCAAGCTGGTAGTGGCACACACCAACCCTTACACAAGTATACTATTCGTCAATACATAAATTGGTCATGTTAGTTCTTAACACTTACTCCTAAATTTCTATTAGCACTCTTAAGGATGGATAAAACATGTATAACCTATCCTAAGGTAGAAACCCCCTTGATATCAAGGCTAAATATCACATTCCTTTCCAAGGTTATTATCCTTGGTTCACCCATAAATTCTTTATAATCATGTTGGCATAGTTTAAGTCATAAAATTTGAATATATTAGAGTCTTGAACAAAATACCCTTCCCATCCTTTGGACAATGATACCAATGATACACAACTAATATATTCATTTCAACCTTTATATGATGCCTTTCATACCAGGGTCAACTTGGGGTATGGTTCCTCAACCAACACAGCCTTAAAGGAAAAGACAGGAAATTGTACACGTTATTACTTGACACAATATCCTCTTACCTACTACTATCATCTAGACATGTCTAATGGGGACCTAGTTGTATGAACTCTTCCACTCTGGGTGACTCACCAATTAAAATATTTCCACATATCTAGTGCATAGAGGGGTGATAGTTCAGACCTAGAATTATCTCCTATTGAAAAACATTTCATTAATGGTCATTACTCAGGCTCTTGTACTATCATGGTTTCAATGTAGACAATATTTTGATCAATGATATTTTACCTCTCTTTCATTTTTTGGTACCTCTCAACAAGAGAGGACTCTGATGTGGTTTTGATAGAGACTCATCGCTTGGTTTTCTTGTATGAAGGAATGTTCCGATAATGATTCCTATAAGGTTTTTTCTAATACTTACTTCACACATTTTTACCTGTGTCCTAGCTATATTTTATTCTGGAATTGGGTACTCAAAACCATGATCAGTCTATGATAAAACTTGGTGGAATAGGTTGGAAATGTTAATATAATAGTATTATCAAATGAGAGGAGAAATGTCGCCCACAAACAACCCAAAAATTGGTTGCAAGCTAAGTATGCATGAGCATCTGTATCTTATGATGGAGATTGATTCTTCCATTCTTACAGTAATTTGAAATTGTATTTATTTTAATTCAGTTATATGTATTAGCTTTATTAATTGTGTGCATAATATTCTCAATTTGAAGGGTATTCTAGGTTTGTTCACCGGAAGGGGTTCGCTTCCCTTCCAGCCCTCTATAGAGACAAAAAATAACTCCCAAACCCCCGGCCATGTTTACTTTCTTCCATAGGTGTTTTGTTTCCAGTTAAAGGAATCATCGTTGGGATATCTCTTTTACACGGGTTACTCCTTCAAGTACTTACATGTAAGTATATTTTTGTTCTCATATTTCATTTTTAAATAGTACTTTGTCTCTTGTTACAGAGACAGAGGGAGAGACCCTATGATGTCTAAATAGGACCTTTGGTCAAGCGTTTACAGACCTAGATTAGGGTTATTATCCTATGTTCTTATGTTGTCAACATAGGAAGAGGTAATCCATGTTTCTCTACAGAGTCGGGCATGTCATTGGTCTCTTGTGGGTTATCTTTACCAAAATCACATCGTGGTGAACCATCATGGGTACGAGGTTCATTGCACATAGTTTGGGAATCAAATCCATACCCATAATGAGTCATGTAATCATTCCTCATGCATAATCATTTTGTATTAATTTTATACAGACGTGATATCAAAGAGTAAGTTTCATCTTAACCTCTTAAATCTTTGCAGACATTTTACATTGGTCTTAATATCATAACATTATTCTTGAAGATTGCTACTATTGTTTCTAACGACTATGGAGGGTTTCCTTTTATTGAATAAGGTAATTAATAACAATTAATAACATGATCCTTATTTTCTAATAATACGAATACTTATGGTTGTTCAATGTATAATTATTCCTTTAAATTTCCATTGAGAAAGGAAAATTTGACATCTATTTGCTAGATTTTGAAGTTCTTGTAACATTAAAATTCCAAAACCATTTTGATAGCTTCTATTCTTGTAACTAAGGAAAATGTTTCTTTGAAACAAATACCTTCAGCTTGATCATAGCCTATACAAACCAAAATTTATTTATTTATTATTACTTGTCCATATTCATGATACTTCTTCCTAAAACCCACTTGGTGCTAATCACGTTTTTATATTTTGTTCTTGGAACAAGATCCCATGCCTCATTTTTCTCAATTTTATTTAGCTATGCTTCCATGGAACCAATTCAATTCTTATCTTCACTAGCTTCTGTAATTTTCATAGGATCTATTTTATATAGAAAAGAGAAGTTTCCATGTTTCGGTGCACTTGATAGTCTTCTTCTAGTATGAACTTTTGTATCTTTATTACGAAGAATTAAATTTTCTAAATTATCCTTTCAGACAAATCTAGATGGTGTCAATGTATCTTGATGTTTCAATACGTCTTCTTCATTTTATTCTCCTCCTTCTTGTTCGTATTCTTCTTATTTATATCTTGGATCCTCTATTCAAGAATTGTTTTCACCGTCTGATGCCGTACTTCATCCACTTTCACATTGGCACTCTCCACGATTTTTCCCATTTATTTATTGTAACTTCAATAAGTCTTTCTCATTGAATAATAACCTAGAAATATACCTTAATCATCTTTGTATTCATGTTTTCTTAAGTCCTCATCATATCTCTTTATGTAGCATTTTCTTTTGAAAACTTTAAATTATTTAAATGTTGGTATACCCTTACATAATTCATAAGGTGTTTATTGTTGTTGACTCTGATTTTCCCTCTATTCAGAATGTAGATTGTGATGTTGATTTGTTCTCTCCAAAAATGTCTCTTTATTCCATGAAGCTAACAAAACTATTCAAATTGATTTTAGATAAAATCACCCCCTCTTTCCGATCTCAAGCACTTGATTTTCAAATCAGTTTTGTTTTAAACCAAGGCTTTGAATTCTTAAAACTTCTCAAATGATTCAAATTTTATTTTCGGAATATAATCCATGTCATTCTAGAGTAATAATCAATGAGTAACATGAAGTATTTTTCACCTTGTATACTTTTTTATATTATAGGCCCACAAATATCTATATGAACGAGTTCCAATGCCTTCATTGTTGAGTTCTCCTTTGATTTAAATCTTTCTCTTGTCTTTTTCCCTGCTAACATTTCTTACAAAGAGTGTATGAAGATTTATAAATGTTTGGCATATCTCTCACTATTTTTTTGGTGTTGATTTTTACTAGGTTATCAAAGTTTAAATGGCCCATTCTTCTATGCCATAGAAAACTCTCATCTATTTGCTTCATATACATTTTTTCTCCCTTGATCACATTGAGGATATAAACATTATTTGAGGTTCTCTATGAATTTTCCACTAATATTTACAAGCCTTTATTCCTTATCTCATAGCCTTGAGAATCAAACATGAGAGTGTGTCCTTGATCACACATTTGACTGACACTGAGAAGATTATGTTCCAAACCTTCAACATACAAGAAATTCTTTGTTTTAGTCTTTCCATTATCTATAAGTGTATCCTTTGTGGCTATTGTTGCAATAGTGTTATCTTCAAATGTTACATTTCCTTTTTTTACCTCCTTCAAGGTGTGAAACTTGTTTTTGTCCCCTATCATGTGGCTTGAGAATACACTTTCAATGCACCATATATTTCCTGTGTTTTAAGCATGAAGGGAAGTTTGCAAAAGTATTGATTCCTCCTTCTTCTACTTTTCATGCTTTTGCTTCCTTTCCAAACTCATGTGGGTTGTTTATTTTGTTTGGAAAGGGTATATTATTACTTGTTTTGTCTATAATTTTCCACTAGGACACTTTTACAAAAACCTACTATGTGTCCATAGTTGTTGAACTTATAACATACAACATTGTAATCAAATAATGGATGAAATGAATTAATTTT